>CAKALU010013166.1:105323-183652 GCA_916700995.1 Hozukius guyotensis | reverse complement strand
GCCCCGACCGAAGACAAAAAAGAAAGACGAAACATCTGGTAAATCATTTAGCAGACAAGAACAGGTGGCGCTCTCTCTCATCCCCCACACATCATCCATTCTTTTACAGGGTAAAATATTTATTGGGCTGCCACAAAACGAGGCACTTATAATTTGGTTTCCGCGCATGGTGGCACTCAGGCTCATTACAAGTAAATATTATGTGCCATATGCTTTCATTTTTACTGACTAATGTCCTACAAACTAATGTGCTATTACCAAGGGAGGACAGGAGATGAGAGGGGAGGGTTGGCTTTGTCAAGACAAAGAAAGAGAGAACAGAAGGAAGGAGAAAACAGAATACAATGGCAGCGTTAGTAACCTGTCATCTCGCCAGGTAGATTTTGTTTGTGAATGGAGTCCTAACCAATTTGATTGAAGACTAAGAATTTTCTACACGCATATATCTGCATAAGAAAAGCAGAATCTGGATAGGATTTTGGTTTTGGAAGCATTCTATTTTCCGTTTGTAGTCTGTTGTCCAAGTAGTATCCGTGTTGAGAGCAAAAGAGGCGGAACACATTGGCCAAAATGCAATCTTGGAACCACCGGCTATCGCCAGATGACGATTTAGCTTTTTATTTATTTATTTATTTTTTTAAATGTATATGCATTCATATGCAGATATGTGTTTTTAGAGATTAGCCATAGATGTCATCTCTCAACTCCTACTCCATTCTCACGCCTCATGTTATCGGACTGTAAACAATGACTGACGTATGGAAGAGGAAGTCTTGGCTTGATATTCATTATTCGGATATCTGCCGGCTACACCTGAATCCTCAAAATATTGCCCGTTGCCCCCAAGAGAATAGATCGTCGTCAGACCGATAGCTGATGGATTCAGAGATTGTGCATTTTGAAGGTTGGCAGTTCATTCTTGACCTTGGAAACACTTGATAAAACTCAACTCAAGGTCTGTTTACTTACTTGTTTTGGGACTTTCGACCATATAATGTGGTCCTTATTTGTAGATGAAGTTTACTCAGTTGTCTTGGAATTGGAGATGTTCCATTATTTGGTTCACTTTTAAGATTTCTCTTTCACGTTGACTTAAAAATGGCAACATGACAAACCAAGCAAACGTTCCCTTGTTCATGACAGTCCTTTGATATTATGCTTAAAAGTTCCAGAAGTAAGTGTACCTTGAGTGGGGATTGTTGTATCAACATGTATCTTTAGCGAGCACAATGAACATCATCTTTACTCTTCCAAAATGTACGGAAATTAGCCGTTGTTCTTCAGGTCTTCAGCAATTTCAACACATACAACATACAGTACCTTTATCTGATCCCTGATCAGCTCAACCGCTGAATGATCTGTTTGGGTGAGAGAGCATTGATGTGTATGGGTAAGGGAATGACTTCAATAACAGCCCAAGATGATAAAACATTTGTCTTGCTTGTATTTCAGAAATGTAATTCATCCCTGTGTCTGTGGTATGGATAGTTGTTAGACAGCTAGCTAAACTGTTATTGCTGTACCAAAACTGCACAAGTGCAAAAGTTATTCTTCTTCTGGCGGTTAACCAGCTTGTTCGCAGAAAAAGGTGTATAAATACCACGATAATGCGTAAGGCGTTTAGCGTTTGCATCGTTGTTCAAATGCACATCAGTACCTACATCAGCGTGTGACCGTCTCACCGCTCATAATGCTGTGACGTCCGGTGCCAATTCTGACTGTCTTCAGGTCAATAGCAAGTTCAGTCTGTAGCTGGTTCAAACTGTTTTGTTCAGTTCCATGCAAAATAAGGCCAGCACTGTTTGTAAGGTCGATTGCTCAGCAACTACCTATCTGTAATTGAGTTTTTATGATTGTGCAGTCTTTCAATAAGCTCATAGCCTACTGTATAATACAGCTGAGCTCACAAAGATTTTTGTGTCACCAAATCTGCTTTGTAGGAAAGGATCCTAAGAAAGAGAATGAGAGAGAGAGTGTGAGAGAGAGAGAGAGAGAGAGAGAGAGAGAGAGCAGCAGAGCAGAAATCAAATGTGTCCACGCTTTTGATTCTAAAGGGCAATTGGACTTGAGGTGCCGGACTGAAGTGAATATGCAAACTAATTGACTCACTTTACATTCAAAGCAGGCACTGTACATCCTAATTAATATAGTGATACTGCTCTGCTGAGCCAGTGGACAATGGGCGATTAGTGGCTCCCACTGTAAAGGTGCCAAAAGGAACTACTACTGCGTCTCAATGTGGAGAAATTACATCTCTTCACTGGTATGTCATCTGGGGAAAAATTGGACACTCCAATTGTCACACTCCCTAAATACATCTCGACAAGGTCGGATAAGCTTCAGAACAAAAGATGACAATTACATTTATCGCTCTGAGATTTTCACTCTTAATGGCTGCAACTGAATTGTCTCCAGACTGTCTGCAATTGAGCATTTAAGACCAATCTAAAATGACTTTTAAAAGGCAATGTGGAAGGTGTGTAAAAAAGAGATGGAGTGGTACTTTGAGGAAAAATAGATCACCAAGTGAACAGATTGCTTTGTGAGTCATAGTCAAGTCAGTTTTTTATGTTGAGACCAAGTATTCAAAGTTGTGACAAGCTCCAGCTCACCAGTATTTATTCCACCAGCTGTGTCATACCTCCTAAATCATATTACAATTTCAAATAATGCAAAACGTTTTAGTGTGCTTTGTAATTTCTCCTTATTGTATTATCTGAATGGTATGTGTAATGCACTGTAAATTGCATTGTTTAAGCAGGTAATTGATGCAGCTGTGGCAGGCCCCAGTTAGTAGTATTTAAAACTTAATTAAGTTGTCCAGGCACCACTGTCAGTGATGTATTGAGTAACACTGGCCGTTTTCGGACACAGCTAGCTGTGTCGGTTGGAAGTCAAATGAAGGATTTATTGTGTAGAGTGTTCTTGGATAACTGCAGAAACCTCAGTTCAATCAGAGACACTTATGTCTAGGAATTGACAATTTATGGCAAATGGTTATACAAATTTGTAGGAAAAGGCTCTTCTCTTTACAGGAGCTTTTACAGAATCAAAGAAAGCAGTGAAACACAAACTTTAGAGCCTAATAAATTAACATGAGGGTATCAGTAGAGTAATAGCGAGAAGTGTACTTTACTTGAGTATTTCCATTTTATACTTTCCATTCATTTGGCATCTGGCTCCTCACAAAAAAATAATAAGGGCTCTTTGACACATTTCAAATGTGTATGAGTTGATAGCAGTTCCACCAAAGAGACATATTTCTTTTAAACTTATCAGATAGTTTCATGTAGAAACACTTTTTGAGGTCCAAAGAGGTAAACTCATCTTAAACTTTGTTTTACTGCTTAATTTTTCGTTTTACATGAGCAAGTAGAGATAAGTAGCCTAGGCAACTAGTGTAGTAATACTAATAATAATAACTAGAATGGCACTCGGAGAGCGCAGACCTCCACCAAGCTGCCCGAGTACGATGGCCCCCCCTCTTCATTCAGCTTGCGCCATCATCCACGTGTATTTGTGTTTATGTTGAGATCAGCTGTACGTAGCGGAGCATCGTAAAACACTTCATTCAAACTGGACAGAAACAAAGTAAAACTCACCTAAACCATCGTCGTTACTCTTTCCAACAATCACCAAGTGTGCTTTGGTCAAACTCAACTGTAATATCACATAGTTTAATGTGAAAAAATGCAGAATCTACAGGTGTCCCCCCCTCCCTCCATCCCCCGCCCTCTCTCCGTCCCTCTCTCTGCAGGATGAAAGGAAAGAGGCAGGGTGACGTGTCATGAACGCGTCATCAGTTACACTACGCAAAATTTCATTCAAATTCATCGCAGACTTTTGGAGTTTAAAGTTTGAAATATATATATAATTTTTTTTTTTATTTTCTTCCTTCCTATCATTAATCATCTCATGACCCCTGAAATGTATCCTGTGACCCTTTGGAGGGGGCCCAACCATAGGTTGAGAACCACTGGACTTAACTACTGGACTAACTGTAACTCTATATACAGTTTGTTTGTTTTTTAAATTAGCTTCACATGAACCAGCAACCAGCTACAACAGTAAAATGCTGCTTAAACATGAATTCATCAGTAACAGTGTAATATTGTAATATATAATAATACATCACTCAGGGAGGGCCATTTGTCAGCAGAACGAGTAGTTTTACATTTGACATTTTAAATATATTTTTCCTGATAATACCTCTGTACTTTTACCTAAGATTCTGAAAACTAATACACCATTGGTCATCTGCATTATAATGCATTAGTAGTCCACCCTTCATGGACTCCAATCTACCCTGTCTAAATAGTGCAAACATACATTTTAGTTCTATGTATTTACTCAATACTACCAGGTATAAATACTTGGACCTCTGGTGTATTACAGCATGGATGGTACTCATCAGCACCGGGCATTAAAGTTTTCCCTTCCACTGGGCATTTTACCATCTTAACCACTGCACCACATTGGAGCCACATGTCAGTGATTATATAAATGCTTTCCTTGCTTTGTAGGACATGTGTGGCTGCTATGTAACAGGAGAAATATACTGCTATGTATCATATTAATTGCCAGTTTTCTCATAATTGCATGTCATTATATGGCTGTATAGCAGAGAGAATTCTGTATTTGGAGCTGGCTTATCATCAGTGGAAGACATCAATAAGTCATTGTTCACTGGCAAAGACTCTCATCTGACTCACAGCTATATATCAATTATGGTAATGTGTGTCTGTATGGAATATTTCTACTGTGAGAGGCGTGCCAGGGCTTTGTGATCCAAAGGAGAAAAATCCACCTTAAAACAGAATGCACGCATTACATTTTTCTCTGATCTTAGTCAATTAATATGTATGAACATGCGCAACCCTTACCCAAAGCTAGAGTTCACAAAAAACAAGTTTTTAATCTATCATAAGATGAAAAGACCTATTTCCAATACATTATGGACATGCTCTCTGCCATTAAAGCGAAAAATGTTCCATCTGGCTCCTCTACAGTCGAAGACATTATATTCCACTTAATCCATGTAGAGTTTCTCACTGAGTCATCCTCTGAATACCACTTGATGAATCTGTGTTATGTAGGAGGTATGAAGGGATCAATGGCTGAAAATAATGGATATCGTGTTTGCTAGGAGGAGGGCAAACAAGTAACAAAAGTTTTTGTACAACGTGCAATGAACATAACAGTAAAGCCTTGTCTACACCGGGAACGTCAGGAGCGCGTGGCGGCTGCGTTACCTGTTGTTTTTTATTTCGGCGTCCGTGTTAACAGGTTAGAGCAGTCACACTGCCCGCGTGAGACGGCTGTGTGTCAGCTGCGTCTCGTCTAGAGATTCGAGGTCTCGCCTATTTTTGACGCGAGCCTTGCGGTTCACAGCAACAACAGACAGTGAAAGTGATCTATTGACTTTATATTGACATCATACCAGCAACATTACTACAGTTTTAATGTCTCTATCTGTAAAAAATGTTATGGAGATGAAAAAAAGTAAAGCTTTACTTTTATATCAACACTTCCTGCTTTAATTTCAAAATAAAAGCCCTCAAGCATTTTTTTTGTGGACAGAATTCCTTAATTTGTTAACACAAGGCTTTTATTCTGAAATATGTGCAGGGCAATGCTGTAGAACATGCAGTGACTTGCAGAGCTCCATGAATGGATATAGTACGGGGTTTTAATTGTGGATTATTACTATTATTTACAAATTACCACACGATTCTTAACCTTTCTTTGTCTAAAATAAATATAAATGATGTTTATAATGAAATGAAATGGCCATTATGAAAGGCAAACTCTACGTAGAAAGAAAGGACTGACAGCAGCAGCAGCTGAAACACAGCAGAAATGCAGCTGGTCTGAACACCCCACGCGTGAATCACGCAGCCGCCACGCGACGACTCGACACAGCCGCGTGATGCTGCACTCACATGTAGAATCTGTAGAAAAAACGGCACAAGATTTTGGTACCGGGAGCATTCTCTTTTTACGTTTGTAGTCCGAGTGGTATTGACTAATGACTTTTGAGCAGGCTTTGGTTGAATGCAGGTAAACAGTCCATGTGGAGAGCAAAAGAGGTGGAACGCATCGGCTGAAATGCAGTCATCTGGCGAGGATTTAACTTTTTATTGGTTTAAAATTAGCTCGTAAACTGGCTAAACAATCCGGTCCTACACGTTGTCTTTCAACTCCAACTCCAGTCTCGCATCTCAAGCCGCTCATCGGACTTTAAACAATGAGCAGCACACGAAAGAGGAAATCTTGGCCTGGATACCCACTGGGTATTTTTTGGAAGTGGGAATTCTTATCTAATGAAGTCTGTACACTCTCTAGATTGTATACATTATTGTGAGACATATAACCTGTATTTTTAATTATTTTTTTTATATTAGTTATGCTTGAGCCTAAGCCTGTGAAAACAGTTGTATAATGCCTACTGTGCCTCTGGAGGAGCTTTGTCAAGTCTGAGGCAATAACCCTGATAGTGTCATCAGGGGTTACCTCAGCTTCGACTAAACACTTCAGATTTTTAACATAAACCCCGGGGGGCATCCAGTTTGGTAAGGACATGGGAATTTACCAGGCAGTGACAGTTTGGGAAAAACACTATTGGTTGCATTATGGGAAATGTAGGATCCAGTGATTTTGAAGCTTGACCCATACGAGAGACTAAAAGTCAGGATATCTGTGCCTCTTCTGCACCATTCTTTTTATCTGTCTCTCACAAGTCCCCCAACTTTATGGATGTTTAATACCAAATTTCTGGATCTATCCTTTAAAGGTTAATAATTGCATATAATTAACAAGTGAATGGCTCAAGAAGATAAGAAAGAAGGTTATTCAGAAATGGGGCACGGAGGTCAATGTGTGTATCACGCTTGCAGCTGGGCGACCCCTCCAGCATAGTCAACATGACATCCGGGGCCACTGACTTGTGGGCCAACCACCTAAAAGATAATGAAATCTGACTTAGACTTACAATGGGATCACCTTAGCCTCAGGATGCTTTGGGAATTGTCACCTCTCTGAGGCAATGATCAACAGTGGGAGTTAGAAAATGAAGCAAAGCCATGGCAGTCAACTCAAGTCTGCCTCTAGACTCTGATTGCATACTCTTCGCAACATATATCCAACCCACCCTTTTGATCATGGTGGTATTTAAGCTGTCACTGCTCTGTTCACTCTTTTGCTGCATGCCTGCTGCCGCACTGCTCCCCCGAAAGCTACGCTGTCACTCAATGCTACTGCTGCTGCCACTGCTTGTTTCAAAGCTCCACCTTCAACGCAGCATCCATCTAGAAGGTCTGAGTCTCCTAGGGGTGGGTTACTATTGTCACTCCCCATTAGGGGTGGGCGATACATTGAATATAGTCGATGTATCGCGGCTTGTCCCACGCGCGGTGTATAAAATCACTATATCGTGAACATCGACTACAATTTGTCATGTAATGTTTTTAAGCCACCCCGCCGGCATGACACTCGCTTTGGCATTTCCCTCTCTTCCTCCGGCTCCCTCTCACAGACACACACACATACGTCACAGACTCCGCGCCCATCCAGACCTCTCTCCTGTGTGACGTATTCAGCCGGCGTGTTTTTGTATTTGGAGAGAAGCAGCGGAGAGAGAAGGAGCCCGGAGAAAGCAGAAGAACTGAAGCGGCAAAGCGAGTACAGTTGCGAGAACACGACCAAAGAAACCAGAACCAGCTCAGAGGCAGAATGACTCTGGCTTCCTCGCTTTCCAAAGCAATCCCATATGACAAAAAAAGTGCAAAATGGAAAGAAATCACGGCCGCTGTAAACAGCTACATCACAACGCCGGTTAGCGTAGTTGAAAAGCCCGGATTCAAAAGTCTCATTAAGACACTTGATCCGAAATATGAACTGCCTGGTCGCAAATTATTTTGCGGCGAAAGCTCTACTGGAGTTCTACATTTCAGTGAGAGAAAAGTTGGCCAACCAGCTAACAGAGGTGACCCACTTCTCCACAACTACCGATCTGAACGTCCAGCTAACAGAACTAAAGCTGTCAGCCTGAATAAGTGGACCAGACTGCAGTTTTGGCCACAGGCTGCACCTCGAGATTGGTGAGTCTTTCTACACTGCTGGGAAAATAATAGTTGTTATTATCAGCAATGTTATAACAGCTTACTAAACATAACAATAAGTTCCTTTACACTTATTACACACCATTAAAAACTGTGTGTGTGTTAGGTATTTATCAAAATATATAAAGCATGTATTGCCAGATAACTACTTGGTTAAAGTGAATACTGTTGGATACTGTTTTGTTAAATTTAACTCATGATTTCCCCCTTTTTGCATGCAAGATTAAAATAGTTCCAACAGAAACCACTAATGAATATAAACAAGAAAGTTTTAATGCGGACATATACTGCAGGGACTACAATAATCATCATATTGGTGTGATTATATGCATCAAAGGGTTAAATCAAGCATTTATGAAGTGCTTAGAGCATTTCATCTGTGTAATATCTGCAGGACAATGTTGTAGGAAATGCAGTAACTTGTAAAGCTCAATGAATGAATAAAGCATGGGGTTTTAATTGTGGATTATTGTTATTATTTACAAATGAGCACACACTTCTTAACCTTTGTCTTTCTAAATTAAATATAAATGACATAATGAAATTAAATGGCCATTATGAAAAGCATTTTGTAGCCTGACAACAGTCTAATCGGCTGACCAATCAGTACAGTGTTGAACAATATAGTCTAATACATCTTTATAGCTTTCACAAAAGGAACTCTGAACTACGCCTGAAGGTTGCTTTGCATTAACATACCCCTGCCACACGCCTTGCACCTGAAAGTGGGGAACTGAACAGCAGTTCAAACCACAAAGGTTCACATGTCCAGTCAATTGTTGAAGTGCTGAGTTTTTATTTATTTGAGTTTTCTGACTGGGCTCCTACAAAAGTGATTCTAGGGTGTAGACAGCAACTTCAAAGATAAGAACCATGAGGTATGACATAGGTCGACTTGCTCTACCTGAAATGTCTAAACTTTGTTTTTTAGTGTGACTGACATGTTTTTGTACAAAAAAAAAACCTGAACTCATTCTGTTTTATTTACACCAGGAAGCTGCCGAACCCAACCTGTCCTCAGCTGGTCGCCATCACTGAGCTGCTGCCCCTTAATCGGGTCAAGGCTAAGTGCTGGATCAGGAGAAATATAGCCCCTCGCTGCACTGTATTTGATTTACTGGAGGTGCACTTGATTTATACTGCCCTCAAGTTATATATTTCCCTCAAGTGGGAGCAGTATTTGCAAGAAAAGATAAATCACGTTTTAAACACATCACAGTAGTTTGCAAAAGAATCCCAGGTGCAGATACAAGGGGGTCACAACTATCAATAAAAGATTACATTTTGTCTTTAAACATTTATTGAGGTTAAAAATTAATCAGTTAGGTTAGATCATTTGACTTACCGCTATGCAGCGTGGGCTGTTTAAAGAGTTGTTTAATGTGACAGTAGTCTTGTTCGGTGTCGCTTTAAGAAAACTCCCGAGAGTCTATTAAAAGTGAAAAATGTGATTTTCAACACTGGGTAAAGGAGTATCTCTCCCCTCTCTCTATACCGACTGCTCTTTGATGACTGCTGTTTGATTTTCTGGAGCTGCAGTCTACATTTATCATGTCCAAAGCCTTGAAACATTTCCCAAAAGTAAGGCAAGTGTTTGAGAAATAAAAGAAAAACTGCCCTGGGACAGGTCAGGAAGTCCTGCTGGCAGCAAACTGATCCCCAGACAGGCCAATTGCTACAGCGCAAATGGCTGCTCTGTGAGTCGATGTGCTCTCCGGTACGGCTGTTCTTGATTGTGTCAGATTTAGTGCATTCTATCAAGACTCCAGTGGAAGCAAAGTCACTGCTTACATTGAGGAAGAAACTAGAAAATGTGTTTCACTCAAATTCAGGTAAAAGTTATTAATGGTCCCATATCGTGCTCATTTTCAGGTTCATACTTGTATTTTGTGTTTCTAATAGAACATGTTTACATGCTGTAATGTTAAAAAAAAAACTTTATTTTCCTCATACTGTCTGCTTGAATATACCCGTATTCACCCTCTGTCTGAAATGCTCCGTTTTAGTGCATTTCAACAGAATTGCAATGGAATTGCGTTGCTAGGCAGCAGTTTGGGTCCATGTTTAGTTCCTGTCAATTGATGTCATTCACATACACTGCAACAGGAAATAAACTGGGACACTTTTAGAATTGTTACATTTAAAACCGTGTTAATGGTCTAAATATTGTATATTTGTGACATCACAAATAGACAGAAATCCTAACAGCTTGTTTCAAACGCACAGTTTCTGAATACGGGCTGTGTGTGTTTCTCCGTATATTGAGCGTTTTGATAGTTTAACCATATTTATATAGCACTTAAACCTGCTTTATAATATAAACAATATGAAAATCTCACTTTTTTACAATATATGACCTTTAAAGCAGGACAAATACTTGTTTAATATATTTAAATAATTACAGTTTTTCGAGCGATTCGTGCTCATGGCGTGACTCATTTTCCAGCAACTTGCTTGGTATGAATTCAAATGTTCTGTATCCTCTACCACTATTTGGTGTGCAGGAGCAAAAAGAAGTCAAACACTGAAAAATCCAAGGGCAGGGATGGTTAAGAGGGATTGTCCAAATATCTAAAGTACAAGTGAAAGATGACATCACGAGAGCTATAAAGGATGTCAGTTTGGGTTTTATTGTTTTTGGCACACCTCGAAGTGAGAGTCAAAACAGATAGAATCACTAAATTCAGTTTGTTGTGCTCCAATGTCTGTATGTTAAAGATTCTATGAAGCATATACAAAGACGACACTGCGGAGTTGTAGGCTATCGCCTAGTGTACCGTTCAAATTCATGTGGCAGAGACCTGGAGAATTGTTGCTACGGACTTATGAGGCCGCAATATCACCCACAACATCATCCGTCCAGTTAACCATATGCTGCAGGAGGCACTAATTTGCTATGGCAACTGTTTTTTGTTTCTATGTTTATATACTGCTAATTTGCTTTGCAAAATATGTTTTGGAGGTGGTTGGTTGGGTGCAAAGCAAAAAAGGACACCAGAGATAGATCGGGTCTTTCTTCCTCAATCCTACATGTTAAGAAGTGAATAGTTAGGGAAACCAAATGCAATACATTCACAGTGATATGATTTAAGTATTGACATTACTGCTGGCAGGAAGTAGTCTGCAGGTATGTTCAGTATAACTTTCCTTGTCATGTTGATGCCCAGCAGGCATTGTTCCCTACAAAATGTACTTTTTTTTTTTTTCGAATTCAAAATAGCTGCATGTTATGTTAGTTGTTATGCTATGCATGTATCAACTGTCACAGCCTGTATAGCTTTTGTGGCTCAGAGGGTAGAGCAGGTCGTCCACCAATGGAAAGTTCGGCGGTTCGATCCCCTTTGCTCTTCCTGTCACATGTCGAAAGTGTCCTTGAGCGAGACACTTAACCCCAAATTGCTCCCGAAGGCTGAGCTATCGGTGTGTGAATGAGTATTTAGATCAGATCCAGATGGGCAGGTTGGCACCTTGCATGGCAGCCTCTGCCATCAGTGTATGAATGTGTGTTAATGGGTGAATGCTAACATGTCGTGTAAAGCGCTTTGGGTGGTCGGAAGACTAGCAAAGGCGCTATATAAATGCAAGTCCATTTACCAAATTTGTGTTTATACTCATAATGAATTGCAAAGGCAACCACAAGGTCAACCTTAAGGTTTGAATGTGATGGCTATAGAGCTCCTGAACCTATTCAACTTGCAAGTAAAGTAGAATAAAGAATTCACAAAGACATCTGCTCAACAAGATAAGTTCTCAAGATCAAGTAGTCTATAAACTATACAATGACTATTGTTCATCATTGCATCTCAAAATGACCCATTTGAGCGTTTTCTGACCTTTTGTCCTATCGGCAACATCCAAGACAAATACGACCGTTACAAAAGTTATTCAAACCATTTTGTGATTTGCCACTACTATGGTTAAAGTCGGGGAAAGACTTTGGCCATGGTTAAAATAAACCAACGTTGACTGTCAGAAACAGAATGCCATGATGTTTTTCTAAATGGACTTGGAGCAACATTCTGTGCCATCATGTACATCCGGGTTTTGCTAGAAACTATCTTCCTAGACAATCCTGCAGTGCACAAATTGAATCCAATGCCAATGTTGAGAGCCCATGCAGGAAATAGTGTACTATTAATGAAGCAAAATATCCTCATACAACGGTTTGTATGATATCTTGCAAAAAGTTATTCCTGATTTTTTTGTGCGTTTTCCTACGATTGTCCATCAACATGCGTCAATTTCTGCTCGTTACGTGCATATAGTCTTTTAAAAATAAACTTCCATCATCTCAGGAAAAAAACTTGGCTAGGTTTAGACAACAGTAGTACTTAGTTAGGTTTAGGAAAAGAAAGTGGTTTGGGTTAAAGTAACTACGCTTGAAATACTTGAATTGTATTTCAATGGAATTGCAACGGAATTGCGTTGCTAGGCGACAGTTTGGGTCCATGTTTACTTCCTGACAGTTGATGTCATTCACGTACACTGCAACAGGAAATAAACTGGGACACATTTAGAATGTTTACGTTTAAAACTGTGTAATGGTCTAAATATTGTATATTTGTGACATCACAAATGGACAGAAATCCAAACGGTTTGTTTCAAACTCATAATATCTGAATACGGGCTGTGTTTATTTCTCCGTATATTGAGGGTTTTTATAGTTCAACGGTATTTATAAAGCAGTTTAACAGTATTTATAAAGCACTTAAACCTGATTTATAATATAAAAGACATGAAAATCTCACTTTTTACAATATAGGACCTTTAAACGAGTGCTGTAATTGCCTAACCCTAACCATATTTTAACCACAGTTTCTTTGTCATAACGACAATCCTTTCCTCACCGTAACTATACTGTAGTTGCAATGCAAATGATTTGTTGGTAGTAGACTTTGTGAAATACTCCAATACCATATTGTCTGGTGGTAGGGGTTGTGTTGTACCATCCAGACTTTCCACTACAGTGACATGTAGAGGATTTAGCGATGAACCATGTCCTGTATTCTCTGGGACAACTTTATGATGGGATTTTAATCCCCTGACTACACCACCTTTGGGTCTTGAGTCTTTCCGGTGCCAGTGGCCCCAGGCTAACCTGCCCGCTGATAATGGAGTCGGCAGGATGTTCCTCAATGCTCCGGACTGACTTGTTGGTGATTCAGGGGTCATTATGGGGAAGTAAGAGCTTGACATTTACACAGAGACAAGAAGCTACTCTGTCTCCCCCGGACACTGTGTGCTTTGAACTTAACGCTCCCTTGTCTGTCTCGGTCTGTCTGCATCTCTTTCTATTTCCTCTCTCTCTCTTACAACCCCCTGACACGCTCATTTTTACATCTTTCTCTTCGTCTGGAAAGTGCCGTGCTTTGGACCATGGATAAGGAAAGCACACTGGGGCTTATTTTTTAAAGCAGTGTTTTATAATTAAGGTCAAATTCAAATTTGTTGTGTATGTCTCTGTCTGCCTTTGCTTTGTAGGCAAACACTTTCCTTGACCTAGCATGCCCTTCTATCTCTTACCCTGTTTTATACATGGTTCAATCTTTTTTTCTACCTCTCCGTCTCTACTTTGTACCCACAACCCCCCTCTCACCTTGCCCCTCCTTCCTGCTTCTTCCCTTCATCTGCACCCAGCACATTCATCCTCATCACAGCCAGTCTTCCTCTTTAATTTCTTTGTTTCTGTCTTTTCTGTTCACCCAGTCTTCACTCTCAACTTCCAACCCACCCACCCGCCTGTCTCTCTCTCTGCGATCGCAATCCAACGCACCTCCTTAGTCCGTCCCTCTCCCGGGGCCTAATTAATTTACTGAAATCTCAATCAGCCTTACACTCCATTACCATAACCCCGTATCCTGTTTGATACACTCCCATGCTCTCTGCTGGGGGGCATTAGGATGATTACGCTCGGGATCCGATCCGTCTCTTCTGGCGCGATGGCGTCGTCCCGTTTCCTCTGATATAATGACATAACGATGGCGTTCACGCCCCTCGCTCAGGTCAGAACAAATTGAATCTTGACAGCAAAGTTCTGAGGCTTTCGGAGTTCAATCAGAGAGAACTGTGGGTGGGTGGCGAGTCTCTCAGGGAGGCAATGAACTCATCTGAAGTCAGGAGGGAGAGATAGCAAAGGGGGAGATGGTGGAGAGAGATAAGGAGACAGAGGAACAGGAAAAAAAATGGAAGAGCAAGTGAAAGAAAGCGGTGAGGGACAGGATGAAGATCATGAGAGATGAAGATCATGAGAGAGAAACAAACAAAGACAGAGAAAGACAGCATGCTGGGCTTCTAGGACACATGCTTCATGGTTTATTCATACACCTAGGCATGCTTTACTACATGCTTTCAACACATATTGTATAATAAGCTGAGGAGAAATTCAGGACAACTGTAGGAAGAGAAAGTAGAGAGGAGAAAAGATGAGATGAGATGAAAGGAGGTGAAGGACAAGTAGAGGGAAACATGACAAAACGAGCAGTTTGGGAGAGGAGAGAGGAGAGTAGTCAGCCATGCTAGCAACTCAGTGTGGCGCTTCTCTTCAGCACAGCAGTGCTTTCAGCGAATGCTATCATCACAATGCTAACAGGCTCACAATGACAATGTTAACATGCTAATGTTTAGCAGGTTTAATGCTTACCATGGTCCCCATCTTAGGCCTTGTTCAGAATTTTGGTATATCCAGATTGGGTTTTATAAAGTCTGGGCAGCAAAAACTAATTTTGCAATATCGGATCCAAACCATATTTGGAGGTGGTTTGAAATGTAATTCCAAAATTGTATTTCTACACAGCAACGTAACATAATTGTGATTGGCCCCGATGCAATTTTTTTTTATAATAAATAAGGTGGCAGCTGGCTGGATTCAACATGTATTGCAATTTTTAAGTATTGGGATTCTACAAGTATTGCGAATCGATATCACAATTTATTGCGCTTTTTGATACATTTTTTAACACTAGACCGAAAAAGTTCACTTCTAGGGACATTTAGGCTACTTTGGAAAATCTACACACCAACAAACACAAGGCTTTCATCCAGTAGATTGCTGTTCGAGTCCCGTGCTTCACCTTATAATCAGTTGTTTGTTAGTGTCCCATGTTCACAACGTTCAGTGTCATTTTCACTGTACAAACGTAGTAATTTTAAGCTCAACCATGTATTTCTTTCCTAAACCTAGCTATAGTGGTTTTGTTGCCTAACCCTAAAGTGATGCCAAGGGTAACTATAGTGGTTTTGATGCCGAAAATAAGGTGATGCCAAGGTCAAGGGGCGTGACAAAGCGGCGGTATATGACGAGTTGAGATGAGAACATGTTGGTCGTAACATTACTCAGACTACAACTATCAAAGCAGTAACTTCCTTCTACATCTGCGTAGAGTCAAATTAGGCACTTGTATCACCTTTGGCATCAAAAAATCGATTTCAAAATCATAAAAAAAAAATCACGATGCAGACTGTAGGTGAAAGTTGTTTTCCCACTCCTAGTAATTAGCACTAAACACAAACTACAGCTGAGACTACAGCTGAGTAACGTAGGTTAGTGTAATCACAATATTCAACTCATTCTAAACGAACACTATGAATGAATGAATGAATGAATGAATACTAATTCATGTGAAACACATATTTCTCCATGAATGCATTAAACAAAGTCATACCTAGGCCTATATTTACAAAGGTTTGTTTGTAACTTAGTAATGGATTACAAATAGACTGAGAGTGTCTTCATAAAATGTCAAGGTAATCCATCCGATAGATATTGTCATGTTTCAGTTTGAACTGAGTGATGGACCGACCGACCGACTGACTGACATTGCCATCCCTAAAGCCAAATAATTTGGCAACTTGATTGTAATGTTTGATTCAAGTTAGTTATGACACTTTACCACAGGGGGTATCCTGAAAAAAGTTCCAAACTACGATGCCACTTGTGTGTTTTTTACCTCAGTGTAAAATAGTAACATTCCATTCAAGGTGTAATTTATCAATAAAATGCAACACAGGAGCAGCCACTGCCTTTATTAGTCAGCAAGTTTGTGCAGAAATAAGACTTATGGTAGGAAAAAAAAAAGGCATGCAGCATTAGTATAAATCATTGCGCTTCACATTCTGACTGTAAACAAACGTTGCACAGTTGGCTTGTATCCCTGATGAGAATTCACCCTCTGAACAAGCTCTTGGTCTGAGTCATTATGCTAGAAAACAAATAACATCAAGTTTATTCCTCTATATTTGAGGCAGTGTGAACAAATGTGCCAACCATCAAAGTAAACCTTACCGTTGAGCTTGTGTGCTTCCATCACACATGATGCAATGTGAATTTGTTGTAGGAGGGGGAGCAGCTTTTCATTGGCTCACAGGAAACATTCCCATGATGCCTGATGCCCGCTGGCTGTGGTGGAACTTTGGGGGTCAAAGGGGAAATTGCTGCAGGGTTTGAAATAAGTGCTCTAAACTAGCATGGTGTGAAGACACTGTCGGCCAGCTGCTCCTCCATCCCTCCAGGCCACGTTCCATTCCGACCCTCCGGCCTGGAACCATAACTGCTGCCACTCCAACGAGAAACTTCAAGGCCTATACACACCGGTGGCATTTTTTTCATGCAATTAATTTGCACGTCAATATATTTTTTTTTCGAACTGTTGTTTTTGTCATGAATACTTTCACACAGAACGTGAATATCATATGGCAAAAGGCAGCGTTTCATTTCGGAAAAAGGTTGATTTTTCTGAGCTTTCGCACCTCAAATAAAGGCATCGACCAATCATATTGTGCAGAACTGAGATATTCAAAATGACACAGAAGCTACGTAGTTCGAACCAAGATGGTAAACTTTATTATTCATTTCAAGCCGCGCGGTTCACAGCAACAACAGACAGTGAAAGTGATCTATTGACTGTATATTGACATCACACCAGCAAGATTACTACAGTTTCAATGTCTAGACATCCGTGGAATATGTCAAAGACAGTGAAGGTGCTTTCATTTCAAAATAAAAGCCCTCAAGTGTTTTTTCTATGGACAGAATTCCTTCATTTGTTAACATGATGCTTTCATTCTGAAATATGTGCAGACAGTGCTGTGGATCATGCAGTGACTTTGAGAGCTCCATGAATGAATAAAGTATAAAGTAAGTTTTAATTGTGGATTATTATTATTATTTACAAATTACCACACATTTCTTAGTGGAAGTGCAGTGGTTGTAAAGAGCTTGTTAGAAGTCATCCGGCAACAACATATTGTCTGGCAGTAAGGTTGGACATACAGTAGGCGGGAAATGGAAAACACAGAAAGGGGAGAAAATATTGAAAAATGAATATGAAATTATGTCATAACACAATATGCACCGATAAATACAGACATGATGTCAGAGGGAGAGGATGACATTAAAGAAAAACATGAAACCTTGTACAACAGTTCTCTCAGCTAAAAATGATAAATAAAAATACCTATTTACATTCACTAATTGCGTGTGTATTAAAGTAATGTGTGACCCTCTCATTGAGTAGATAACAAATGGCTACTTGTAATATTTTACTGAGATCTTCACACAGTCTGCCCTCAGCTTCAGCTCAATGAGAACATGTTAAAAAAGAATCCAACACTGCGGAGCAGAAAAATCTCTCAAAGAGTTGTGTTTCCACCACCTGTTTTGACTGTTCTCTGACTTCTCTTCTCTTTTAAAGATGCAGCAGTGGAGTTTTTGGCAGCCGCTACAAAGAGAAAGGGGAGGAGGTGATTACCACAGGAAACTAGAACAAGCGTGGTTACACTTACAAGTGTTACATCATCTGCAGAGAGACGCAGATAAATCAGTGCTGATAAGCCAACAAAAATCCAGTTTGATACTCTTGATTTGATGCAAGTGATTCAACATGTAGCTTGCTCATTACAGCTTTTACTAATGGTGGATTGTTTCTTATACTGTCTTCCTCCTCTCCTCTCTTGTATAATCTCAAGAAAAAACATTTTTGCAGTGCTGGACAAGATTGATTGACAGGTATACTTACAGAGATACTTTGCAAAAATACCTTACTACTACTACTTATCACCAAAAATGTAGACAAAAAAGCAAAATGACAAACAATATGAAGAGAGATATATGCAATTTTTCATCTTCTAGTGGCAAGATATTATGTTGTGAGGGTGTATATAAAGGCCCCTGATACATTTTAGGTCACTGATTATTTGGTATTCAGCCAAATCATTACACAAACCCAAAGGTTTTAACTTGAGTCAGCATGACATGTTCCTTTTAAAGGAACAGTTTTAGGAAATCCGCTCTCTTGCCGAGAGTTAGATGATAAGACTGATATCACTCTCACATCTGCCTGTTAAATATGAAGCTATAACACATCAGATGCATCCATAAACAACCTTTTCATTCAGATAAGAGATTATATTACGAAAAACACGTCTTTGTTACCTGATGCGAATGTCTCTGCTATTGAAAAGCAGATCTTTTGTATACTGTGGGAGACATTTGAAGGGCTCTTGGTATTCGGGAGCTGGGACAGACCGGTGTAGAGATTACGGAAGATATGTGGGAAGACATCTGAAAAATTGATTGTGTCTTAAAGCAGCAGTGGGTAGAATTTGAGGAAACATGATTGAAAAAAGTTATTTTTATAAAACAAATAAATTAAATGCATAAATTAAATAAATAAATAAAATAGGCATTACAGTAACAGAATATCGATTCATATTTGATCAGCGCTGCCTAGTTTGACCATCTGATCGGAGTTTGCGAGTGATTGACAGCTTGCCTCCGTTGAATGAACAGCCAATAGGAATGCTCTCCGTCTCTGAAATGACCTGTGATTGGTCATAGTCTCCCGTCACGGGCTAGATTTTCTAAAGCCTGGAAACAGAGCCATGACGAGGTGCAGAAGTCTAGTTTTCTCTCAGAACACCTCAATTACAAAATGCTGAAAGGTTGTTATGGAATTATTTGACCAAAGATGCCAAAAACATTCTGCCTACTGAGGCTTTAAATGCAAAATAAAAAGCTTTTTATGATGTATATGTGATGCTGAGGCCCAGCTACGGCGGTTGTCACTCAAAATGATGTGCAATGTTTGAAAGATGTGCCTGTAGAGAATTATCTTTTTTCTCCTTTGTCTTTATTGTATATGCCGAGCTGAACAGTGTCATGTTTTAAATTGTTTTAATCTTTCTTTTGTCAAATTGAAAACTTTCAACTCAATAAACATAGCATAAAAGACTGGAAACAGGAACAAACAGCGAGCCTGGCTCCGTCCAGTTCTTACAATGTATTGTTTGTTTAATCCATACAAAACTGAAGTGTAAAAGTTGTGCTTTTACAGGGAGTTACTGTGCCAGGCTGCTTCTTGGCCCTCTGGAGACTTCACACTTTTTTTGTACAGATTAAACAAACGAGGAATAACATTATAATTAGCGAGCTTTTAGAGGTGCTGGTGGGCAGATTTTGTTTTTATTTTTAATTGTTGGGCAGTTCCAGGCTTGCTGTTTCTATCCTGCACAATCTGCATCTTTAAATATGAGAGTGGTTTCAAATCTTCACATCAACCTCTTGGCAAGAAAGTGAAAATTTCCCAAAATGCAAAATATTCTTCCCATATCATGCCCATTTTCAGGTTCATACTTTTATTTTGTGTTTCTACTAGAACATGTTTACATGCTGTAATGTTCAAAAAATACATTATTTTCCTCATACTGTCTGCCTGAATATACCTGTATTTACCCTCTGCCTGAAAACGCTCCGTTTTAGTGCATTTCAATGGCAGCGGAAAAGCGTTGCTAGGCAACAGTTTGGGTCCATGTTTACTTCCCGTCAGCTGATGTTATTTACATACACTGCAACAGGAAATAAACTGGAACACATTTAGAATGTTTACGTTTAAAACTGTGTTAATGGTCTAAATATTGTATATTTGTGACATCACAAATGGACGGAAATCCTAACGGCTTGTTTCAAACGCACAATTTCTGAATACGGGCTGTGTGTATATTTCTCCGTATATTGAGCGTTTTGATAGTTTAACAGTATTTATATCGCACTTAAACCTGCTTTATAATATAAAAGACATGAAAATCTCACTTTTTACAATATGGGACCTTTAAGAGTTGCTGTATTCTGTGAAGACTGCCTGCTCAGCACTCAGAATCAAACTCAGTTAATGTTGATTCTTACTTGCTTCTTTTTTTTTTTTTACCTACAGGCCATTTCCTTAGCACTTCTTAAACATCCATCTAAAATTACACATGCTCCCCAAACCATGTAATTGGTCATGGATGACTAACAACCCAATATGCAGTAAATATATGCAGCAAAGACACATGCCCTAGGCCAGACAGTCACTCCCGCCCACAAAGGGATTGAACTCTTCATTGCCAAATAATTTAATAATATAATGGTTTAATTCAGCTTCCTTTTTTTCAATGTCTACATATTCTGTAAGTGAGTATGTTTACATGCATACTGTCCCAGCAGGAATTCTTGTCCTGGTTATAATCATACTAGGGATGTGATGTGAAATGAGAATATTCATTAGGGCTGTCGAAGTTCAGGCAAATTAATTTTAACGCCAATGATTTCTTCAACGCATTAACGCAACTTGTGATCTTTAGGTTGTAGCAGGCTCAGTTTTAAAGAAGATACGGGTATCATATGAAACTAGAAAAACCTAAGGAATCCATGGATACCAACCATGTCATAGCTAGCTTGTGGTGAAGGAGGCTAAATAACACTAAATAAATGTTGGCGAGGAAAAACTGGCATGTCCATTTTCAAAGGGGTCCATTGACCTCTGACCTCAAGATATGTGAATGTAAATGGGTTCTATGGGTACCCACGAGTCTCCCCTTTACAGACATGCCCACTTTATGATAATCACAGGCAGTTTGGGGCAAGTCATAGTCAAGTCAGCACACTGACACACTGACAGCTGTTGTTGCCTGTTGGGCTGCAGTTTTGCCATGTTAAGATTTAAGCATATTTTGTATGCTAAATGCAGTACCTGTGAGGGCTTCTGGACAATATTTGTCATTGTTTTGTGTTGATAATTGATTTCCAATTATACATATATACATACATTTGCATAAAGCAAGCATATTTGCCCACTCCCATGTTGATAAGAGTATTAAATACTTGACAAATCTCCCTTTAAGGTACATTTTGAACAGACAACAAATGCGCTATTAATCGCAATTAAATATTTTAATCTACTGACAACCCTAATATTCATATACCTTAACGAGGTCACTGCAATGGATGATTTCTGATTACACCAACATTTTTCCTTCTATGACATGCTTAAAATATCTGTCGTGAAAATTGTCTAACCTGTGTTTTTGAACTGCAGCAACAAGAAGACTTTGTATGACAAAGGTGGTAGATTAAAGGTGGCTGTGTGCATATGGTGGGCACAAGCTGTATGGAAAAGAAGCACATTAATAACTTACATTGTTTCCATGTGAGACTAGCATGCACACAACTACTTATTTACACAAGGTAAAAACGTAGCAACATATTTGGACTATAAAATCATAATTTTACAGATTACCACTTAAAAAAGTTCTAAGGAATTGAACAACTCTTTTGTAGTCTCAGAAATGTGATGAAAGATACAGTTATCTAATCCCTTTGTTACAATAATTACTTTATTTTAATGTAATGAGTTACTTCCCAGTGTCGTCAAATTGTACTGTGTAAAGCCTAGACACATACATGTGCAATCCTAGGAAATAGACAAGGAGTCAGAAGCTGACCTGGGTGCTCATGGGAGTTATCATTCGAGTTCTGAGGTCTTTTAGATGAATTTTCCTGCAGTTTTTCAGATGGTCGGGGGACTGAGGGAATCCACTGACTGACAGGTTTTATATAAAAACAACCCAGAACTGGGGTTTGGAGCTGTTGCAATCAGTGCGTATGGCAACTGTTAGTTTACTCTGAGCTGTGGATTGATAATTATAGCTGATATTGTTTGGCTACTGCAACAGAATTAAACAATCTTATCTAATCTCAGGCATTTGAATAACACATGGAAAGACACGTCAATGTCCCTTGCTTCAAGCCCTGCACACATGATTGAGTTAACTTTTCTGTTCTTGCCCACAGAAATAGACTGAGAAGAAAACGTGGCAGTGTGCTGAGCGCTCATGGGAGTTGAGGTTCTGAGTGGAAAGGTTTTGAGCTTAGCTCTGCTACAGAACCTAACCCATGTATACCTCTGAGAAATCAAAAGCGTGCAATATTGTAAGTTAGTTTGGTTTGACAAGAGAAACGTGTAAGCTACAGGGATCCAAGCTGTCTACTGAACAGCAATCGTCAAGTTTCTGGTTCAGGAAATGCTGGACCAACGACTGATCTCTTATCCCTTTGTTTTTTTAAGCATCACTGACACTGGTATACCAACAGTCTCACGGCAGTTTGTGAAATAGTCACAACATTTAATCTATTTGAATCGTGTACATTTTCATGACGCTCAGCCCGACTTTCAACAACATATTTTTCGTGCATTTTCCTAAGAATGTCCAGCAACACGTGATAATTTCCGCTCCAGTCTTTTTTAAAATTAAACTACTTGTTTAGGTCTAGGAATGGATTGACATGGTTAGACTTAGGCAATAAGCTACTCAGGCTTAGGAAAAGATCTACTTGGTTAGGCTTAGGCAACAAACTACTTAGTTAGGTTTAGGAAAAGATCGACTTGGTTAGGCTTAGGCATCAAACTACTTAGTTAGGTTTAGGAAAAGATTGCGGTTTGGTTTAGGCAACAAACTACTTAGTTAGGTTTGGAAAAAGATCGTGGTTTGGGTTAAAATAACTCTGGAAGTGCTGTAACTTAAGTACAGAAGTTACATAACAAATAGAACAACTTTGACTTGTGTTTTCACACGGGACACGAACAGCGGTCTCTTAGGGGAAAGTCCCGTGTTTTTTGACCCACCCATCCACCCCGAACTCCTGCCTTACGCGGCGTTCGCCGCTCTCTATACTTCCCGGCTCACAGTTATGTGGATTATATATGAACTGATTTCATGCTGACCATCATGAAAAAAATTTGAAATTTGTATACATGTGCAGGAATCAATACATTAAATTTTGTGTTTGGGCTGGGTATTAGGAATGTTAATAATTAACCGTTTAGCCGTTGACCATCTTTAAGAATTTTAACCAATTAACGCTATCGGTTAAAACAGTTAAACATTTTTTTTAATAATTCATTAAAAAGCTGAGCGGCTCTGAGGAGCGGCTCGTCACTTAAAGGAGAAAGCTGGTGGCGGCGAGCACGAAGCCTCCGGCAATGCTAGAGCTGCTAACGTAGCACAAATACACCCACTGTTTGTCGGACACTCGCTAAAGTTACGCCGGGCAGACACACAGCTGACAACCTGCTAAACTAAACTAAATGTGCGGTGGAGACTTTTACTGGGAAAGTGGCACCATGTCAGCGACACTACACTCAACAACGTGGCTGCTAAGTTAACGCTCCTGGACGGGCGAACTGGAGACTCCCGTCAATGACTATCTGTTGTTCTCCTGCAGTTGGCGCACCGCTGCATGCGAGGCACAAATCTTGATGGTTAATGTTTAAAAATCGATTAACAAGGGTCGGTTATCGGTTAACAACATTTTTCAAAATTAACATCCCTACTGGGTATACATGAGAGTACAATGTGCACTTACAGGCTACATCAAATTATTTTTGGGTTAAATGATATTAAGGTTGATAACGTCATGTAATTCTCTGCTGCCACTTTAGTGATATGTACTTAACTAACCACTACTACAAATGAAATTGTCTCAAGAGTGAACCTTAAACCGCAGCCTAAAATGGGTGAACACCATTGGATCCTGCATTGACAGGAAGGGTTAATCTTTTTAACCACTATAATGATGTGACAGGCTTTCACTTCTTGATGGACCTCACAACCCCCCCCCCCCAGAGAGTCTCTCATAATGGCTTCATCACATTAGGGTGGTTAACACCAACGGTCTCCACAACACAAAGCAATCTGATGGAGTGGACATAATGCATATTGAGGACTCAGTATTTCTTGACTTAGACAGGGGAAGGGTGGGGGGGAGGCTAATTTTGGTTGCATCTTGTTACATCCTTTTTCAGTTAAATAACAAAGGTACCTTTGGTACCAATTTGGCTGATGATCTTTTCTATGTATTGGTTTATTACTAGGATATGCTGGGATGTTGTGTTTCAACATTGCCGAGAACTTAACGAACCGTCACAAAAGTCACAGAAGATTATGTGGAGTTCAGAATACAGCACGAACTGGCAGTAATCCTGATCTGAGGTCAGCCAGCTGCACCTCACAGCGAGGCCTGGAAAAGAGGAACTTTACAGTTGTTGTTTTCAGTCCTATTCAATTCAAATCTGAAGATTTAAGAGCATCAGTAATTGGTCTAAGTACTGTAAATCCTTCCCTTTAGTGGAATAACGTAAGTGAGACTGAGACTTGTGAAAATCAACATCCAAGCCATAATTATGACTGGGAAACTTGAATTTTTTCTGAAAGAGAAAACAAACATGTATGCTTCTTTTCAGACAATGTTCAAGGTATTCAAACACTAATTCTATGGATACGTAACTTTATTGACCATGGACAGTATATTTTTTTTTACCCTCACTCGACCAACTCATCCAACTGCTGCTCAACATTGCACACCAACATTTCATTTTGTGTTCAAATTACTCATATTAATTGTGTTTTAAAGGTCCCATATTATAAAAAAGTGAGACTTTCATGTTTTTTTTATTATAAAGCAGGCTTAAATGCTATATAAATACTGTGAAAGTATCGAAACGCTCAATCCACATGGAAATACACACAGCCCGTATTCAGCAACTCTGCATTTGAAACAAGCTGTCTGGATTTCTGTTCATTTGTGATGTCACAAATATACAATATTTAGACCCTTCACACAGATTTAAACGTAAACATTCTAAATGTGTCCCAGTTTATTCCTGGTTGCAGTGTATGTGAATGTGATCAGCTGACAGGAAGTACATATGGACCCAAGCTGTTGCTTAGCAACGCAATTCTATTGCAATTTCGTCGCAATTCCGTCGAAATGCACTGAAACAGAGCGTTTAAGACAGAGGGTAAATATAGGCATATTCAGGCCGACAGTATGAGGAAAATAAAGGGTTTTTTGAACATTACAGCATGTAAACATGTTCTAGTAGAAACACAAAATACAAGTATGATCCTGAACATGAGCATGACATGGGACCTGTAAGTAGTATTTAAAGAATTGTACTTAAACGTGCCAAATTCAAGATTGGGAGCATTTCTATTGCCTTCGCACGGCTCTCGAAATGGCGACAGCCATAACAGTGCTAACGGTGAAAACAAAGGCAACCTTACTGACGGAGATAACAGTGTTAACCTGGGGGAGGGGACCGGAGGGTGAGTGCTACACTTCCACGGTGGCGCCATCAGTCGGGATTGCGTTAGTCACATGCACAAACAAGCACTAAAAGCACGAGCAGCCGGCCCGGCTACTAAACAACGGTCAAAAAAGCAAGAAACTCAGATTACAACACACACAGAGGGACAGCGACTTCATTCTCTGCTCAGGTAGACATTAGGGTTACTCCACTATATCCATACATAGTAAATAGCTGTTGGATGCTATATCAATGCTCTGGATATATGTTTAGAGAACCTTTAATGTTGGGTTTCCTCCTTCTATTTTGTTAGAGTTCATTGATGCCAGGATGGGTCTCTTTTCGAAGCAAAACGAGCTAACGACAGAAGACATAAATACTGCAAGTCTCAAATCTTCAGTAGCCTAATGAGTGAAAAATAGAAGCACATCTTGTGTTGCCAGATCACTTTAAAAGTCGTAAACACTGGAAATCGTTCCCATTGCTACCTTCCATCCAAAATGATGTGAATGCAGCACAAACCCCCAAAAGTGTATCAAAGGTTGATAAATGCTCACGGTCTAATCACAACACATATTTTGAACATCGCAGGAAAACCCAACCTCCATCTTTATCAGCCCGACACGCAGTGTTCACTTTCTTCTTTTTCTTTTTTTACATCTTTTTGCATTCAAATAAATAAACAACACTGTACTCATACTGTTGTCATGCCCCTTGTAGTAATTTTTGGCATCAAAAACACTACAGTTACCCTCTGCGTCACCTTAGGTTTAGGCAACAAAACCAGTATAGTTACGTTTAGGAAAAAAACTACTATGTTTGTACATTAAAAATTAAACGTTGTGAACACGGGACACCAACGAACAGCTGATTGTAACGTGGAAGTTAAATTGAACACACGGGATACGAACAGCGGTCTCTTGGATGAAAGCCTTGTGTTTGTTGGACCCGTCCACCAACCTTTCCACCCATCTTTAAGCTGTTTACACATTGTTTTCCTATGGGGAGAGTGGTGGCGCCCGACTAGCCAGAAAGTTCACATTATTTCAACTTTGACCTCGGCTGCCGCTGACCTTTCAAAGTGCAACCAATTAGAACAATTGCATCTGTTTTTTTTTTGCCTAGAAACAGTGAATGGTGTTCCTTGCGCTCTTTTTGGAGAGATATTTTACCTGCTGCCTCTGCAAGGCTCTGCGCCCTACCTCGCGGTGAGTGAAGAGCAAATTTCTTATCATGTGACGGTATCCTAAGTGTGTCTTTTCACTCTTTACACTGCTTCACCACAGCATTTTCTCTGAGTGTCTACTGTTGCCCCGAATGGGTTTACATTTTAGTTAATGGAAAGCCTGGTGTGTCTTGTACTGGTGTTAAAGGGTGCCTTGTGCGGCGCCATCACACGCCGACGGTCATGACAAAGCATCGGTATTCAACGCCCTGGGAATGAGAACAGGCTGCATATACCTCTCTGATGTTCATTTTACCATCTACTGTAAAAAATGAGAAATTAGACCTGATAGTAAATATGTGGTGGAGGAGTGCTAATCAGCAACACATCCTGCCCACCAGCCAACATTACCTGGCTCTGTTCCGGCTATCAACCACCCACTTTGTCGTTCGGAGCAGGTTACATTCCTATGGTGACAGAAATATGTCCAAATGGTGGGACTGTTGCTAAAGCATGTGGGTATAAATCAGATTAGCTAATGGCAAAAACATTGAGAGTAATTTCCCATTCTAATAGCCAGGGGTAAGCCTAAAAATGTTCACCATGGGAAACATGACAGCCAAACTTACTTCTGGAACCTGTTATGCTGGTGCCACTGAATAGTAGGCCATATTTAGCACAGAGTTATTGATTTTCTTTAGATGTTTAGATGAAACCTCAGACATCAGATTACAGAAGTGTGGGACTATGGGCCCTATTTCACACCCAACGCAAAGCAGTGCACAGCACAGCGCAATTGTCATTGCTAGTTTCAGACCGATGCAGTTGTCATTTTGTCAACAGAGTCAACAAATCAATGAATGTGGGTCTAAGGTTCCAAGGCTTTACAGCCTACTTCTCTTAAACCTGCAGTAGGCAAAATGTTTTTGGCATCATTGGGCAAAAAATTCCATAATAACCTTTCAGCATATTGTAATTCATGTGATCAATTGTGATCATGTGATAACTAGACTTCTGCACCTCCTCATGGCAACTGTTTTCAGGCTTTAAAAAATCTAGCCCGTGACGGGAGACTTTGACCAATCACAGATCATTTCAGAGAGAGAGTGTTCATATTGGCTGTTTATTCAATGAAAATTTTAAATGAGAATGTTTGCTCCGGCTGGTGGGTGGTGCTTGGTATTTTCTCAACAGATCTCAACATGGCTGCCGGGTCACAAACTTTCTGATTTTACAGCTAAACAGTACACTACAAGATGATTCTGAAAACATTTGAGGAGAGAAATAGGCATTACAGTAACAGAATATTGATTCATATTTGATCAGCGCTGCCTAGTTTGACCGTTTGATTGGAGTTTGTGAGTGATTGACAGCTGCTCAGAGACGGCACTTCTCCAGATCGGCTCTGATTGGTTGTTTTCCTCCAGTCTGTGAAATCTTGCAACTGTCACGATATAGCGACTGTTTTACAAAAATAACTTTTTTTAATCATATTTGCTCCAATCTCACCTACTTCAGCTTTAACTCTTAACGTAGCATTTATACGCGGATGCGTTTACATTGCATACAGAACAGGATACATGGTGTACAAAAGACACGCGGAAATCAAGAGAGCCGTACTTATTGCACACTAAACGCCTTGTGCATTATCGTGGCATTTGTACGTCTTTTTGTGCGAACGGGCCGGATTGACAGCTGTGTTAGAGACTGCTTGTCCCTGATTGGTTGTTTGTCTTCGGGCGCGTTGAAATCTTGAAAATGTCATTAGGAGCACAGGACACAGAGGAACATTACTTTATTTTTTTCACAGATTATCTGTCTCATGTGCAACTGTCAGAGCAAATATGAAAAAAAGAAGTTATTTTTCTTATACTTACCAATTGTAGCTTTAATGGTTATTTGTGTAGGGAAGCACAAGTCCAAGTCCAACTCATCCTGGACACCAGAATTATATTGCACAGCTTTGATAGCTACTGATACACCCCTTACTGTGCGTCTCCTCCCACTCCAGTTCACAGTGAGTCACCAAAACACCAAACAAGCGCAGGCGAGGAAAGAAATCCTTTGTATAGCCACCAAAAATAACCAATTGTCTGGCTGCAGAACTCTACCATATGCCATGGAAATAGTCTGTGCTGTCCTAAATGTTATTTGAGCAAGCAATGATTGCCAAACTCCTCTGCTTTGGACTGGTTATACTGGGCAACTCCCAGGTGTGAAACCGAAGGGCTTTGCATGCTCAGCAAACATTCCCAACTAAATAAAAGCTTTCTTTTTTTTTTTTTTTTAAAAAAGCACAATCTGTTCTAAGAGTGTGATATCAGGGTGAAACTCATTTCCTCAGTGTTGCCCCTTAGTGTTTTGGCTCGGCGCTCGGCCAAGAAGTCCACGGGGACGACAAGGTGAATGGCTTGGCCTGCTGACTATACCTTTAGTTCCTTATTTCTTTATTTCCCAGATTGTTTCTCTAATATCCGTGGGGGGGTGGTTCGGGGTTATGGCCCAGTGCAGTGGCTGCCAATCTCTTCAGAGAAGCAGCTCACTTCCTGCAAGCACAAAAAGTCCGCAGCTCCAGTTATTGATTGGAAATGTCACATAAAGCCTTCTACATAAGAAAGGGTCAATACAAAAAAAGTGAGTAAATGCTGCTCACGGGCTACTAATTAATTCAAAGTTGATCAAAAGTCATCAGATCGCTTGAGTTTTATCTTCCTCCCCTTCATTTCAATGACATTTAAGTAAAAAATGCACATTTGAAACAAAGTAGGCCCTCTTTTAAGATGCACTTTCTGCATGTAATACATCCCAAGTCGTTTGCTTGGCAACTTCATTTACATTTGACAAAGGAAAGTCTTCAGAGACTCGGTCCCGTCAAAGAGAGGTTAATCAAATCACACTTAGCTCTTGGCTTCTTTACGTATGGAGGGAATTGTTTTCTACTCTGTGTTCTCACAAGAAAAGAGAAAACAAGAGAAAAGCAGAGAAGCAAAATGCCCTTTTTGATGGAAATGCAGATAAATCAGAGGCCATCAGTCAATTAAAACAGCCGTATCGTTGCAGTGATTTTAATACTCACAGTGTGACACCTCAGTTTAAAAATCCACACAGGTTTTGATGTTACACACTCTGGCTATCCCTATTTGCCATGTTGTATCCATTACAGCATTAGGCGATATCATTCCTTTGCTACATTACCCTTAAAATGTTATGCATGACTTAATAACTTGCATGGAAGCAGGGCTGAGTGGTATCCTTATGAGGCTTTGACTTCTGCCTACAGTAACACTGGTTTGATCTCATGCAGAAAGATGAGCATCTCTTCAGCGTAACCTCACTCTCTGATGTGGTTTATCTGTCCCTTTGAAAGGGTTGGGATCAAGATACCAATTTCTTATTTATAAAAAAAATAAATGGTATCTTACTTCAGCCCGTTCTCATTCCCAGGGTGTTAAATACCGAGGCTTTGTCACGGCCGTCGGCGTTCGGTACCGCCGCACAAGGCACCGCCGCACAAGGCACCCTTGAGCGGCGGTATGAAACGCACTGGGCGTTCCATTAACTATAATGTAAACCCATCTGAGGCAACAGTAAATGCTCCGAGAAAGTGCGCCGGGAGTTTGGTGACGTAGTTTAAAGAGCGAAAGAGAAACACTGGGTGGGGAGGTGGATGGGTCAAACTTACAAACCATGACATTTTCCCTTACCCAAACTAAGTGGTGCTCTTGCCTAAACCTAAGGCCTCGGCCACACTGGGAATGTCAGCAGCGTGTGGCGGCTGCGGTACCTGTTGTTTTTTATTTCGGTGTCCTTGTTAACAGGTTAGAGCAGCCATACTGCCCGCGTGAGACGCACGGCTCAACTGCGTTTCTTCTAGAGATTCGAGGTCTCGCCTATATTTGACGCGAGCCGCGTGTGGTTCACAGCAACAAAAGACAGTGAAGGTGATCGATTGACAGTATATTGACATCATATCAGCAACATTACTACAGTTTCAATGTCTATCTATAGAATATGTTAGAACGTAGATGAAAACAAGTAAAGATTTATTTTTAAATCAACACTTCCTGCTTTCATTTCAAAATAAAAGCCATCAAGCTTTTTTTTTCTGTGGACAGAATTCCTTCATTTGTTAACACAAGGCTTTTATTCTGAAATATGTGCCGGACAGTGTTGTAGAACATACAGTGACTTGGAGAGCTCATGAATGAATATAGTAAGGGGTTTTAATTGTGGATTATTACTATTATTTACAAATTACCACACGTTTCTTAACCTTTCTCTCTCTAAAATAAATATAAATTATATTTATAATGAAATGAAATGGCCATTATGAAAGGCAAACTCTATGTAGAAAGAAAGAGCTGACAGCAGCCGCAGCTGACACGCAGCTGAAACGCAGCTGGTGTGAACACCCGACGCGTCAATCACGCGCTCCTGACATTCCCAGTGTGGACGAGGGGTAAGTTAGTGTTTTTCTTGCCCAAACCTAACTGCGGACATTTATATGGCGTACAAATGATACGCTAAAAAAGCGGCATACGAATGACACCTGAAAACGCTAAAATGTGTACTCATGACACGTGGGATGTCTGTGTAATGTCGTGGTATTTATACGCCTTCCTGTGAGACCGGGTTGGTCAATCAGTGCTCGTGAAGCTCGTGAAGCTCGTGAACTCGAATCAAACTGTTTAGCTGTAAACTTTGCTGCGGCTGGTGGGCGGTGCTCGGTTTCGGCTCTGTCTCTTCAAACTAAATTTCAGATTCAAATGTTCATCTAGTTATTTCGCCATTACTTTTTTTTATGTGTTTTTTATGTTGATCACCATTTGACAAATGAATTAGAAAAAAACAGTAATGAGCATAATTCTGAACTGTTGCCCAAATGTTGTCACTGTTTCCATAAAACTTTATTTCTTCCATCCCGACTTTCTCATTATAATTTTTTACAGCTTTTCAGTTTTACAATACAACATACACATGTTAACGTCCTTTATTAAAAAAAAAAAATAGACAGGAATGGACCCCTTAAAACTTTAAAACATTCACAAATAAACTCATGACAAATTGCACAATCATTGCACATAAATGTGCTTTATTAACCCGCCCACCCGGTCTGTTTGCTGGTGCTCTGCAGTGCAGTGCAGTGCTGGCTGTGTGGCAGTATGCAGGCTGCCCTCTCTCTGACTTGTCTCTATTAAATGGATGGTGCTTTTGGCAGCAGAGCCGGCGTGGCTTGTTTGCCCTGGGTATAAATGATGTCTGGTCTCCCCAGCAGGTTACAGACACTGCAGACTGCTCATTACAGGAGAAAATCCACCCCAGCACCACAACGACATGCTGGCTGATTCTATGATCCATAAAGGGAAGGTTCATCTTTAAACAGGAGCATCACAAGCTGTATTTTATACCGGAGATGAAAGATGGACGGCATCTCCGTCAGCTTGGCGGGTGATTTGTTGTGGACACGTGTTTTTGCAGGGCTGCAGAACTGGAACTATGAGTGCCTGGACTACATCCTGTTGTGGTGTTCAGTATCTCTGGGTGTTGTTTCTATTTTCAGCCCTGTCTCCTAAAAAATATGTTCCCACACAACAAAACTGCATAGTGAATTACTTTTCGAGGGAAACATATTTTGTCGCGGATTACGTTTGTAATGGCAGTCCACATAGGGAAGAGGTGGGGGTTGTGGATGGGTCAAACAAACACAGGACTTTCACCCAGAAGGCCACTGTTCATGTCCCGTGTGAAACCAAAAGTCCATGTTTACTTATTTTAATAATGAGTTTTTTTTTTTTTAGTAGGACTGTCAACTGATTAAAGTAGTTAGTCGTGATTAATCGCAAATTAATCACACATTTTTTATTTGTTCAAAATGTACCTTGAAGGGACATTTGTCAAGTATTTAATACTCTTATCAACATGGGTGGGCAAATATGCTGCTTTATACAAATGTATGTACAGAATGGTCATGTGATATGCATTTTCAGGCGTAGTGGTATGGACGGAGATCATTTTCGTATTTCGTATTTCGTAAAGAGATTAAGGGGGCCATTCACAATTATTGATAACGACTGATAACAACTAAACCATTTCGATGTAAATGAGTAACTCCATTTACTGAAGAAGGCCATGAATTGTGACTGAAAGTTCTAGGAAAACCAAGTAAGTGGACCCAGTGATTAAATTTTTTTTTGTTGAAATGTTAAACTTAATCTTGAAGACAATGATTGGCCATGACTTGATTGGAAGACAAACAATTAGAATCAGTACACAATACGCACTGTGTGATTTTATCCCATCAGACTGTCGACACTAACGGACTCAGATTGTAACGGACTTCATAGCAGCCGTTCATGCCAGTCGAAGCGCTCAAATTATACCAATAATCAGCTCAACAATCTGAATGTGTGTCACCACCTAAAAGTGGTCTTGACTGCAGCCCTGCATCAATATTCCGCCTACCTGCTGGGAAAATTATCCTTCTTCTCTACCTGATCATTTTGCAAATGAACCAAAACATTAAATTTCCACCTCGGGGCGTAACGGTGTGACAATTGACTGCTGCTTAATAACAAATTAAAGTAGAGGATCACGTCAATTTCTGCTGAGATATTTCCTGTGAAATTAGTACACGAAACCATGAATCATCCCAGACGAAGAGCCAGTAGATGTAAGTCGAGCTCTGCGGTGGCTTTGCGGTGGTAACAATGAATGCTTTGAGCTCAGCTCAGCCCCATTCACATCCCTCAATGCCTCCTTGAGCCTGAAAGAAAGCTGCCCGTCTCCTTTCCTTTTTCAGACAGTATTCAGGTAGGGGGATGCTTCGTCATGGCAGGTTGTGAGAGCAATACAGTATGGTTAATTAATCCATCTGACTGCATAAATAATAAGTCAAAATGTATTACTTTTTTTTTGTCCTATACATACAGGAACATACATGAAATTTGACCTCTGCATTTAACCCATCCTAAGCATTGTGGGAGCAGTGGGCTGCTGTAAAGCGCCCGGGGAGCAACTTGGGGTTCAATGTCTCGCTCCAGGATACTTCGACATGCAGACAGTAGGAGCCGGGGATTAAACCGTCAACCCTGTGGTTAAAGGAAGACCCACAGAGCTACAGTCGCCCAACAGAAATTCAAAAATGGCTGATTTCCTGTTGGCTTTAGAGGATGGCCCCAAGAGACTTTTTTCAAAGTCTACATATGATACATGTCCCTAACAAATTTGGTACATCTAGGTGAAACATACCGCGAGGGCTGCTTTGTTGAAATATTCAAGGGGGCGCTATCGGGCCTTCACACCCAAGCACAAGGACAATATCCGTTAACACATTTGAGGACTTTTAATCAGTGTGCCAAGTTGTATTTGTTTTTAAGCAACCCTAGCCCCTCAAAAACAACTTCCTCTTTCATGGCGAACAATGCGTCGCAACGGCGTTTCATGAAAACTCAAAAGCTTTGCCGTCCGGCATCATGAAGGTCTTACCATTTTCGTGACCAAAGTTGAGGTGGATCTGGTTAACCTGCAAAGGGTTAGTACAGCAAAGTATAGCGACTTTAACTTCCTGTTGCCACTAGGTGGCGCTATGACTGTGATTCAAAATTGGCCTGTGGATGTCTTCAAGCCGACACTCATCAAACGTGAAATTTGGAAAAGATCTGACAATGTGGAGTCGAGTAACAACAGTTTATTTTTTCATGGTGAGACATCGAAATTTTTCCACGCCGCCAAGGTCACGCCGTTCAATGAAAAAATATGATTAAAATACAAAGCACAGCCCACCAGCTGGAGCACAGCCAATAGGAATGCTTTCTCTAAAATGACTGTCTGTGATTGGTCAAAGTCTTCTGTCACAGGCTAGATTTTCTGAAGCCCGAAAACAGAACCATGAGGAGGTGCCGAAGTCTAGTTATCTCTCAGAACACTTGAATTACAATATGCTGAAAGGTTATTATGGAATTTTTGCCCAATGATGCCAAAAACTTGTTGCCTACTGAAGCTTTAATGTCTTGGCGCCATGAATATGAGCCAACATTTCCATGTGGATGTCCTCATGCCGGGATTCTTCCCAGGCATGAGAAATTTGGAGCAGATTGGACCTCCCTTTCACCCCTCCCCACTTGTCCAAAAGATGCTCCCTAAAATGAAGAAAAGGCTAATTCTGGTAATTTACTGTTCTTGGCCATAAAACGATGCCTCGTTGGCCAGCGTTAGGAGCAGAAATTAGGTTGGGGGGGAGGGTAGGGCAGATAAGAATTCAAATGTTGGGACGTTGAACAGATTTAACATGGCTGATATAATGATAAAATATTGGCTGGGGAGGCTAATAATAAATGCTTAGATGTTGGCCGACAAAGTTAATATGATTGCAAAAATATTGGCGAGGTTGGCTAATATGGACAGCGCTGAAATAATACCACTGAAATACGGCCACAGACTTTTACAGGAAAACGCCAGACAACATCTTTGTTTTTCAAAGCTGTCCTTTTCCCTCTCTAAGGTTACTTCTGAGCATTTCATCTTCATTTTAATCACGCGGGGTTGATGGATGGATGGACAGCCGAGGAGACAGCCGGATGAGACGGAGATGTGGCAGACACTTGGGAGAGACACGCAGCGACAAAGTCAAACCTTGAAGCTCTGCTTATTTTTTTTATTTTTTTTTACAGCGCTGTTTCATTTTTAATAGTAAAACCTGACATATGTTCAAGCTTTTGTCTGCTTCTTTCAACACTAGTTAAGTACCGCAGCGGCAGCAGAGGCAAAAACAAAATGTGAATCCATGCATACAGAGGAAGCTGTGTGGTCCAAATAAACAAGTGAGATCACCACAATCACAAACTTTCTTCTTCTTTCCTCCCTCTCTCTTCCTCTTGTTCCTCCTCCTCCCCCCCGTCCTCTGCTCTTGTTCTGTCAACACAGACAAACTCAGCCAGCCACCGCCATCTCCGCGTGCATCTCCAGGGTCCATTTACACTTGTCTGAATCTTAATTAGGAGCCTCTTCGGCTGGAGGGTGAGTGCTTTTTAACGACATGAAATAAGAAATCAAAACATGCTGAATCAGAGCTGAGGTCATTCGATCACAGTCAACCTGCGATCGCTCCCTGTTTTACCTAATCTTGTAAAACACATACTTTTTTTAGCGAATAGCGCAGTTGCCTGCTCACTTTTACATAATCACAAAGATCCTGAATAAAGTTAAAGCTGCAGTGGGACGAAATGGAGCAAATATGATTAAAAAAAGTCACTATATCCTGACAATAGTGCATGAGACAGGTAATCTGAATAAAAAAAATCATGCTCCGGCATCTGCAGGGTTCACCGACCGGAGGAAAACAACCAGTCAGAGCTGATCTGGAGTCTGCCGTCGAGCTTCCGTCTATGAGAGCCGGCTGACAATCATTCGCAAACTCCAATGAAACGGTCGAACTAGGCAGCGCTGATCAAATATGAATTAATATTTTGTTAGGTTAATGCCTATTTCTTGCCTCATATGTTTTCAGAAACATCTTGTAGTGTACTGTTTAGCTGTAAAATGAGAAAGTTTGTGACCTGGCAGCCATGTTGAGATCTCTTGAGGAAATACCAAGCACCGCCCACCTGCCAGAGCACAGCCAATAGGAACGGTCGATAGGAACGCTCTCTCTCTGAAATGACCTGTGATTGGTCAAGTCTTCCGTCACGGGCTATTTTTTTTAAAGCCTGAAAACAGAGCCATGAGGAGGTGCAGAAGTCTAGTTATCTCTCAGAACACTTGAAAAACAATATGATGAAATATTATCATGGAATTTTTACCCAATGATGCCAAAAATATACTGACTACTGCCACTTTAATCAAAAAATGTATACGTCTAAAGCTGCACTAATCCATTTGTTTTACATCAACAGTCATCAGTCTGAACTAATCAAATAAACTGGATATCTTCCAAAGTTACAGAATTTCCAGTACAAAATTCTCTGTTTGTGAATTTCCTTGTTGAGCTGCAGTGGAGGGGTAGTAACACACAGAGAGAGAATTTCTTATGACAAGACCGTAACTTTGGAAGATACCTACTTTTTCTTTGACACTGCTAAAGCCTCATGCTAGCTTCAGATACACCTTTGAGGAAGTTGCTGTAGGAGGGGATCTCTTAATGGGCATGTATGAACAGGAGGAATGATTACAACAAGCAAAACCTGTTTCAATGTTCATATGAGCACCTGCCTATTGTTTTATGACGTACATTAAAAAAACTGTGAATCTATCCTTTAAGTGACAGCAGCATGAGATTACAGGATATCTCGATAATCCAGTGTAGATAATACAGAGGAGTATATTTGTGTATTGTGACAGTTCCAGGCCATCCTGACCTGCATAAATATGATTACATAATGTACAGAGATGGTCAGTTGTGTGTGTGTGTGGACAATAGAAAGATAGAGAGTGTTTTCTGTTTGGCTTGATAATGGAATTCTTGTCCAGCTACCTGAACATTCACCAGGTCAGGACCTTTTTCTTTCACCTCAATAGCTTTTACCATGTTCAAATCAGCAGGTCAGGGAAGTGTAGCAGTGAAGCAAAATGTTGCCTCGCTGCAGAAGTACATGAGATGAGATTGGAATAAAAGTCAGGGGAAAAAAAAAATATGAGGGAAAGATTTCATATATATACAGATCCTGCTTCCAAGCCTGCGAGTGTATGAAAAAATGTGAACATCTTGTCACACGAGGAGAGACTTGCAGCAAAAGTATATTACTGTTCCAGGCCTTTAAACCAAGACACCTAAAGTTATTGCTCACCCACAAAGAACTAATGGGAGTCCTTTTTTATGTCTCTGGGTACAGTTTGAGGGCATGCTGAATGTTGAAATTAGCCTAGTTTATCCCAGTTGCTGCATGGATATGAATGAGATCAGGAGCTTACTCCTCTGTGCCATAGAGCCAAATTGTTGCCCAAAAACAATTAAAAACACATCAATGAGCCACACTGGTTGCACTGGCTGACATGTATCTTCATTACCATGAACACACTCTGTAGTTTATTTTTAGTCAATCCCACATTCGCCGTCCTGCTGCCAGAAATACTCACTGGATCACCAAATGTGTATTAATCCACTGCTGAAAATAGTCCCCTCCTTGTTTGAATAATGTTTGCTAAAAAATTAAATATATAAATGAAAAAATATATATATTAAAATGAAAAGTACTTTTCCTTCCACCACAGCTGTGATCACATGTATCACATATATCTTGTTTATCACATGTAAACAAGAAGTGGATGTAATATTAAAAAATACTCACTTCAAATATGTGAACTCAAAGATGTAGTTTATGTGGAAGTCTTCCTTCAAAGGAATACTTTTACTGTAATGTAAAAGTGACAATTTGTGTTTTTTTTTGTGGGACGTTGCGTGCTGGAACTATTTATTTTCAGAGTAACCAGTGGACACTGCAGGGAGTCAAAGCATCCAGCCAAGAAACAGTTCCAGCTTATAAATTGTATAACTACTGGTATTTGTTTTTAAGTTTGGAGACAGCCAGGATAGCTTTTCCCTCTGCTTCCAGTTTTTATGCTAAGCTACGCTAGACATGAGATTAATATGACTCTTCTCATCTAAATCTTCACAAAAAAGCCACTCGATTCAACTGTTATCAGGCCATTAAATAGGTGTTATCAGTCACTATTAGCACCATAGATGTGGGTCAGTAGGGGCTACTATGTTATAAAAGTGAGAGTGAAACTGAGAAGCAACATGTTTTACCATGTTGTAAAACTGATTGAAACGTAAACATTTTTAACACAAACAAAAAGGCGTCTTTAGGTTTAGGCAACAAAAAACCTCTTTGTTAAGTTTGGGGAAAAACATTGTGTTTTGGGTTAAAATAGCTACAAACACAAAGACCACTACACATTGTTAGTTTCACATGGGATGCAAACTCCGGTCTCCTCTAACATGTTTTGTAAAACTGAATGAAACTTCATGTTTTGAACAGAAACAAAAAATGCTTTTTAAGGTTTAGGCAACAAAACTACAACTTATTTAGGTTTAGGCAAAACAAAAAAACAGTTAGGTCTAGGCAATAAAACTAATAAACAACATCTTGTAGTGTACTGTTTAGCTGTAAAATGAGAAAGTTTGTGACCCGGCAGCCATGTTGAGAGCAGTTGAGGAAATACCAAGCACCGCCCACCAGCCGGAGCACAGCCATTAGGAATGCTCTCTCTCTCTCTGAAATGACCTGTGATTGGTCAAATTCTTCCGTCACGGGCTAGATTTTTTTGAAACCTGTAAACAGAGCCAAGAGGAGGAGCAGAAGTCTATTTATCTCTCATAACACAAGGTTATTATGGAACTTTTGCCCAATGATACCAAAAATGTGTTGCCTACTGGAGCTTTAAGTTACGCCGTTGTCTTGGCAAGGACTCCCTTTGCAAAAGAGATTTTGAATCTCAATGGTAAAATATCCTTGAAAAATAAAAGGTTAAATACATAATAAAACACATCTCCATGACAACAGAGCAACTCCATCTGCTGAGAAAGACCACGGGATGTGGTAAAAGCTTTGGTGAGACAAGGGAAGTGGAACCTTGTGTTGAAATTCATTTGTATTTTGTCAAACTAATGATGGACAAACATGTCACAACACAAAAATAAGCACGGACTTACCCAGATAGAGAGGTGTTGTGTTGCGTTCGCCTTCAGCTGCATTCTGTACGCCGCACTAACTGCTTCTGTCACCTCTCTACGGCAAACGCAGACGGGGGTGACGGGGGGGTGGAGGGGGTTAACAGACAGGGAGGGAGACAGATGAAGACAGAGACAATGACAGAGTGCTAGTGTATGAGCCTTCAGCCCCCGTGCGATGTGCTCAATGCTAACTGCTTGACTTGGTTCCCAGCCAGAGGCTTATTCAGAACCAAGGACAGCTCCCCTGGTCTCTGAGCCCGTCTCACTGGGGAGAGACACATTTAGATAAAGTCTCTCTCTCCCTCTCCTTTCATCGCTCCCATTTTCCTTTTCTCTAAAACTCGTTCCGTCTCATCGGGGAGTCCACATTTAGCTACGCTCTCTTTTTCTTTGTCGCTCCCTCTCTATTCAAACTCTCCGAGGAATGTCAAATTTATAGTCATCTCGCCCTCTTTCCCCTCTCCCTCCTCTCTCTCTCTGTCTCGAAGCTCGATTTCCCCTCGGTTCCATACCAGTGAGGCCACATTCAGAGTCGGCACTATAGAGGAACACCGTGGCCTTTACCTCCTATTCAATTAAGCTCTGCCTGAAACACACACACACACACACACACATGAACACACACATGTAGACACACAATTACAGCCCACTGGTGTCTGGAGACTGACGGCACAGGGATATGACCTTAGAGAAATAAGTACACATACACAAACATATGCAGCATATGCAACAGACACTTACACGCTGAAGAACGAGTGTATTGGACCAATACACAAACACACTATGGCAACAACGGCAAGCAATTAACAGACAGTAAATCTCTATAGTCATTTTCAGATGGCAAATCTCTGCGGTAATTTTTGGACCGACTTCAATTTAAGTTGTTTTTTTTCCCACTTTCAGAGTTTCCCCTAATGGGCCTGAAGTATTTAGTTAAACACACACAGACTTCACACTTTGTTCCACTCTGTTTCAGGGCTATGCTCATCAAGAGACATGTCTGGCACAAGCCAATTGTCAGGATAAGATTAAAAGAAAACATCCACAAAGGTGCATTGGTGTGTGTGTGTTTTTTTAATAACTAACTTGACAGAAAAAGGGGTTAGAAGATAAGAAAACTTGTAAATCACTTTTCAGATACAAAGCGACAAAGCAGACGGTGAGAGAATATAATTGTTTCATTTGTCGTGTTAACACAAGAGATGGGATCTTAGTGCTGAAGCTGATGGTGACGACTTGCAGACACTGTGTCTGAAGACATTTTAAGAAATTGCAAATTTCCCCACTGTGGGACTAATAAAGGAATATCTTAAGAGATCCTCGTATTCATTATATGGGAGCCAAAGTACTTTTGGTCTGAGGCTGTTGTTTGTGTTAATAGAGGGTCAGACTAAATCCATTTTTGGGGGGGGTTATTATTTTTAATACTAAAATGAATGCATGCTATAATATTTAATTTGTTGCTTAAACTGTGATACATAAGTAACAGGTCTCTAAAAACCTGAGCTGTTTAGGATTATTTTGGTAAATCACCCATGCATTTAAAGTGTCAGTAGTCAGTATATTTTTGGCATCATTGGGCAAAAATTCCATAATAACCTTTCAGCATATTGTAATTCAAGTGTTCTGAGAGATAACTAGACTTCTGCACCTCCTCATGGCTCTGTTTTCAGACTTTAAAAAATCTACTTTGACCAATCACAGGTAATTTCATTGCGAGAGCGTTCCTATTGGCTGTGCTCCGGTCATGTGACCGGAACTTGGCGTTCCTTCACAAGATTTCACAAACTTCCTCATTTTACAGCTAAACCGTGCACTACAAGATGATTCTGAAAACATTTGAGGGGAGAAATAGGCATTAACGTAACATAATATTGATTCATATTTGATCAGCGCTGCCTAGTTTGACCGTTTGGTCGGAATTCGCGAGTGATTGACAGCCAACTCTGTTAGACGGCAGCTGGACAGCAGACCTCAGATCAGCTCTTACTGCTTGTTTTCCTCCGGTCTGTGAAATCTTGCAGATGCCGTTAGGAGCAGCGGAGGACACCAAAGGACACAGAGGAACATGATTTTTTTTCAGGTTACCTGTTTCATGTTCTACTGTCACGATATAGAGACCGTTTTATAAAAATAACTTTTTTTAATCATATTTGCTCCAATCTGGCCTACTTCAGCTTTAAGGGTTAATGCTCTCTAAAACAGGATGCACTGAATGACAGCAGACTGCACAGCCTTGTCTCAGTCGGGGTTGGATTTCTCTACGTCCCAGTCTGTGGTCTATTGTGCTAATATGGGTTTATTTTTTGCCTAAAATGAGTAACGTGCATTTTTTTTGGACCCAAGCAGAGAGATGACTCAGAGGCTGGATACAGGCAAAAGTCTTTTTGTATAAAGCTCAGCAGGAGACGTGGTAGAAAACAACAAAAGACTACTGCCAACAGGAATGGAACTAAAGTTACTGTATATTCCAGGGAGAGGAAAAAAAAAAGCAGGTGCAGGCAATGACAAGCAGATTCTTTCTGGATCTTTCTTTCAGTAATTAGCTCAGGGACAGACGGCAGTAAGGACCATGGTAGGTTCCCGCATCGCTGACAGCTGTGGGATCAGCACTCTGGACAGCGGCCATAACAATAAGCGAACATTGTGCAGTTTGAGAACTTCACTAGGCGAGACACATTGTTTTCATTCACTAGTCAATTTGGAGATTTTGGGCTATTTTGCTTCCATAACACGTCTTCTTTCAGACACATTTAGGTGTTTATTTTACTACACTTTGTTTATTTATGTCCATGGATCTCTCTTAAATTCACCAGAAGTTAACATTAAAAAAATGCCTCATTTGCACATTTAAACATAACATTTCAGAAAACTTGCTATACAAAAAAATAATTGTCGTTATGTAAGTAATCAACTGGGTTGGGTTTCCTGGTGCTATGTATTAGTTCAAGATTTATTGACCTGTAGTGGCTTGCAAAATATGTGAAATATTACAATGCATATCTTTAAAGGCTGTTTTCTCAAAATGAGGCTTTACTCCTACTCTGAGCCAGAAATCTACACTTCACATAGCTCAAACTTTCCAGTTTCATTCTTATCTATATTCCGAAGGTTTTTTACTGAGGGGTTTGTTCATATGACATTCATAGCCTGATTTACAGTATATCACATTTATTCCTAAAAACATGGCAAAATGTTTTTTTTTTTTTATGTCTGTGGACAGTATTTTCTGATTTATGGAGTGATAAAAAGAGATATCCAAATCCTCTCTGTAAAAACATTTGATATATATCTCATTCTAGCTTTAAAAATGAGCCCACAACATCCTCCGAAAGATCGATTGCACTGATGCGTTATCATCGCGTTAACTTTGATAGCCCTACTTAAATAATTGTCTTAATGTAAGTAATCAACTAGGGAAGTTTCTTTTTTTCTTTTTTTTTCTTTTTTTAATTAGAAGAACATTGCAAGGCTTATAAATTAATAAAAAATAAGTAGTCTTCTATTTTTCATCCATTTTTCCCTCCCACCACCCGACAATAAAGGAAATAACCAATATAACACTAATAGTTAGAAGACTTAAGGCAGCAATGACTCCAAAATTAGAAACACACTAAACATATGAAATAATAAAACATATACAATATTCACATATACACATAAATAAAATAAAATAACAATAAATAAAGTAGTAAAAACTAAAAACAATAAAATAAAAAATAAAAAAATAATATAGATTAAAAAAAAATAACAACGCCAATCCAACAAAACAAGTAAGGAGGCTCAGTCATCACAGCCAGGCAAGGAGGTCAGAGATTCTTTTTTTTTTTTTTATCTATTCACCCGTAGTGTTTCCCCTTAATAACCTGACATCGTACCTCATCATCATGTGACTCTTATTGTACTCCATTTATAGAAACTGGACAGCAAAGCAGCACAAATCCTGAGGTTAGATCATACTGAAGCACCAAGAATGAAGAAGCTTATCCTGTTTTTATTAGAAATGATTCATCACTTTATTTTCTGAATATTAATAGCAGTCATGGGGGGGCATTAAAAATGGGGGAGATAATACATTTCACTGCAGGACATTCTGTGAAGTATAATTAGTCTCTTCATTTATCATCTACCATTATTTTTTCCTGATTGGCATTTGCAGTTTGCTCAATAAGTCAATAATACACTCTCTCTCATGCACACACAGAAAACTCTTTCAGATACCTCTAACTGGTTCCAGCGTCAATACACATCAGGGAAACACTGACCTTTGTGTGTGTTTGTGCATGTGAGCCTCAGCGCATTCATCCATGTATACTGGTCTAATTGTATGCCTGCGTTGCATATGTGAGCATCTATGTGTCAGTGTATGGCTGACCTTTCCACCGACCGCTCTCTCTCTCTGTGTGTTCCAGTCATCTGGATGGTATTTTCTCTCTCTACACCTCCAACATGTGAGGCAGGACAGATCTCTCTCTTTTTCTCCCCCTTTAAAATGTGTCTTTATGTGATTTCTGCTCAACTGGAAAGTTAATTGTCGGCAATATTTTTTGAAATGTCACAAGAAAATAAAATGTGGATTAGTTGTCGTTGGTTGAATGAACAGGTGTTATTAATAGTGACAACTTCATTAAAAAAAAAAATCATAGTGGTGTGGTGATGGACAAAAATGGATTCATTCTGGACACGTTTTACTCGTTCACAAGCTCATGATTAAATAACTACGAACCAGGCTTTCATATTGGAGCAACAATGCTCAGCTCTTTCATTTCACATACAAACATTTAACTGGAAAATACCATTATGTTATTATTTATTCAATAAATGCCTTCCTGGAACAAAAGGCTTTTTTTTTTTACCACAAGCATACAAGCACATTAACTTGATTAAAGTGAAGTATTTTTATGGAAATTGCCATTTCCATCCACTCTCTTCAATATAATACATCATCGTTTGCATTAGAAGCTACTATAAACTCAGTTTTCGCTGTAACTTTCTTTATTTCTCTCTCATTGTTTTAAACTCCACTGGAAGAAAGCAGGAAAACAGCAGGCACACACAGTACTACCTCCAGACATACCTTCCATTGTCCATTATAACTTCGGCCTATCACTCCTTTTCCTGGAGCGTAGGCCGTCGACCACAAGTCGCCGGTCTCCTGTCCTGGGCGTTCCTTTCCAGCTGTTTCCAGAGGCCCTGTTCAGACCTGGTATTAACATGCGTCCTCAGTGATCGGGTCACAAGTGGACAGCTTTAAGTACATCTGTTCACACCTGGCATTAGAACGCGTCTCCACATGCGTCTGGTTCTGGTTCATTGTATTAACATCAAAATAAAAGGTTATTGTACCGGCGGTCCCCGGGGGCCTCCTCGCCACCGGCACCGCTGCTTTTGCCAGAAAACAACAGGGTGCAGCGCTCCAGAGAGCCAGGGAGGATGGAGAACAGGCGGTCGGGTGTCAGCCCAAAAACACCGACACATCTCCAACAGTATGATAATAATGCACTTTGCGTGCCTAGTCTGATAGTCTGTAGATATGTAGCCTACAAACAAGATATATTTTAATAAAATACAGTTGCACCGACAGGATACAGTAGAGCACAGAGGCCGTTTCCATGCTGACAAGTGCCTGTGTCTGCCTGTTTATTCACCTGAGGGGCACGGTGATCCTGCGGATCCCGGCTGGACATCAGATGAGTGCACACTGCTAAAAGAATGTGGTCATATGTGGCCCAGACCATCTCTGAATGTGGTCTGAAAGATCCAATCTAAATGCGTCTAACGCCCCGCCTGAGTGTGTGGCCAGTCCATCCCCATCTTCTTCTCTTGATCTCTTCTTCCATGGGTTATGAATGTTTGTACTTTTTTTTCATTGTGGTCTTGGTTGTCCTCCACGTCTCTGATCCGTAGAGTAGTAAAGGCAATAACATTAGAGCTGAAGAGTCAGAGCTGTAGAGTCTGAACTGGCTGATTTCTTTGGAGCTCCAATTGTTCTTCAGTTAGATGAATGAAGCAATTGCCTTGCAGATTCTGGCTCTGACGTCTGCATATGTGCCGTCCTGCTTGTCAACGACACTGCCTATCCATTTTAAGCTATATAAGAAGAAACTTTCATCAACATGTGGGCGACTGTGGCTCAGAGGTAGAGCAGGTCGTCCACGAATTGGAAGGTCGCCTCCTGTAGTCCAAATGTGTAGTGTAAGGTGTAAAGCACTTTGAGTGGTCGGACGACTAGAAAGGCACCATATAAATGCAAGTCCATTTACCATCAACACAGACTAGATGGGGAATAATCTAAGTACATGCAGCTTGAGTAAATAGACAGGTAATATTTGGAAGGAGGAAAATAAAAAAGCTCTACCATGAGGTCAACAAATCCACTGTTGTCCATTTACCGTCTGTCGAGTGGATTGACCAGGGAGACTCTGCTGATGTGTGGATGCTCAAACAAGCTCATTTGTAAACAGTTTGCTGAACTTCCGACAGTCACCAGCTATCAATAGTCTATCTGATTTGCACGCTTAATTGTTTTTCACTTCATTCTAGAAGCAACAGTTCCTCCTGGAGGATGTGGACAACGGGGAAAAGGTGATTAAAGCTTCACAGTTTTAAAATAAATGTATTAAAGGTAGAGTTAGCGGTTCTAATCCAATCCATGTCAAATTCAACAAGTATCTCCTCATGTTCCGCTGGCTGTCCGGTCTGTGTGTGTGTGCGCTGAAAAATAAGCCAGTGTTCATACACAGCCCTGGCTCTGTGAATGGGAAACAAACAAAAGTGGCTCGGACTGAGCCACACAACACTATTCCTATTGCCACGACCTGGGAAAGGATTTATAAAATGAAAAGGCAATGGGAGCAAGAGGGACGGTAAATCTGGAGGGGGATTGCCGACTTTACTTTTAAATGTTTGGTGAAGTGCTGCATGTATTATTTGATGAATGACCAAATGATCAATGATCAAATCATGTAGTATAGCAAAATGATGGTACACACAGGATACAAGGCAAAAGTGAGCATGGCTCACATACCCCCGCTCACTGCTTGACCTCTACTAAAGTAGGGCCAAAGGTTTTGCCCTTTTGGAACTAATGGAATGAGTTCTACTGCGGAAACGAAATTGAAGTGGGAAAAAAATCCCAGTTTTTGGACAAAAATTCAACAAATTTTGGGCACCCTGGACTTTTAACCCCCAAAAGGCAAAACTAGACCACACTGTCAACCATCATACCAAATTTGAAGTTCCTAAGTTAAATAGTTTTCGAGTTGTACTCCGGAAACGGAATTGAAGTCGAAAAAAAAGTTTTTGGCCAAAATTTAAAAAATGCATGTTACTGAATCAAAAGTTTTGTGTTTAATAGACACAAAAAGAAACATTCAGCAACCTGGTAATTTGATAATATATATATATATTATCTGTTAATATGACTTATAATTATATGTTCAAAAAACACAAATAATTTAGTTGTGCGATTACAAAACTTCTGTTGAACTGACATAAATTTCCATGCAGACAAGGGTCATGTGACACAATTATTTTGTGTCTGGTGTACTCAAAATTTTCATGTTACTGTATTGTACTAAACTAAAACTTTTGAGTGCAAGCTGTTTTCAATATTTTTTTAAGTTAAGTGAACAAATTCGGATTTACAGTGACACGCGGAGCGCTATATACCCCGGACTACGTTGTCGCGGGGGTATAACAAGCAGTGCATATGATTACACAACTTTATATGATTTCGGAAATTGATTTCATTTGGCAGATGTGCAATTTATGTATATATTCTTCTAAATATACTTAATTTTGTGGTGTTGAACTGGTTGTTTTGGTTTACTTTTTCTTATTCTTTTTTTTTCTTATATGTGGAGCATAATGTGACAAATATGTCACTGTTAGTTATTGAGAGACGCTCCCACATGAGAATTACTGGCCCGCACCTGTGTACGGGGAGTGGGCGGAGCATTATCTATCATCTAAGATAAATGTTGTAAGAATGGTGTAAAACACTCGTGACGAACATTTAGAGGGACCGACACATTAGTATGACCAATAAACTGTGATGCTGAGCAAGAGCAGTGTGCTCAATTTTCTTTTTCCAGGACTTCATGGAAAAAAGTGTTGGAAAACTGCTGTCTACTGGTATCAGAAATATGTAGGGACAACCTTCCTTTGGGCGCCATTGGACATCAGTTTCCAAAGTTGTAAGATGATACTTTTTTTTTTATTGTCATATCGCAAAAATGTAGTCCCGCAGGTTTGATGTTGAACCTGCACGTCATGTAAATCAAAGCTGACTTGGTTTCCTCCTGCTGCACATCAGGGGACATTAAACGCTACGTCGTGACAACCGCGTCCAACACTGTGTTTTGACAGCCAATTAAACCCGAGCCAGGAGCTAGAAAACATTGTAAACGCAGGTGGATCTACAGTACTGCGTTTCTGATGATTGAGCGGATAGCTCTTGCGTTATTTATTCCAAGGTCACGCGGGGGTTCAGGGAATATCCCTCCCTCTGGAAACATCGCTGGCACTAACGCGCCCTCCAAGGTTCCCTGGGCTTGATTCATTTACGCCATTAATACAATCTGGCTGCTGGCACCAGGACGAGCTGTAGAGGGGGTAAAGCTCTCTCACACATACACACACACTAGTCAATTGGCGGTTGCGTCTCCAGAAAGGCCCCCTATTAAATAAAGTGGCATCCAAGTGCTTTAATGCAGCACCTATTTAGAGGGAGAGAGGTAGAGAGAGCTGACGAGGGGGGGGGGAGAGGGAAGAGGAGACGGGAGGATGTATTGCCTCTCTGCTCAGCTGTAGGTATAGATGTATGCATCTCCTTGTGTGTGTGTGTGTGAGTGTGTGTGTGTGTGTGTGTCTTTTCAACTCCTACTCCCTGACTCGTTGTATACCTCATTATTCATGTGCCAAGTCCTTTAGCACTGTGATACTGATCGCTTCACACACACACACACACAAACACACACACACACACACACTCACGGCAAGCATTTCATTCAAACCACCCGTACAGTATATAAACGGAACACACACACACACATTTATGCAGGTGCTAACTCACAGCGTGCCGTTAGCACTGTGATTCATTCACACACAGTCAGGGTGTGGATGTGGGTACAAACACACTGACGTAGAGACTCACAAACACACACAACACTCACGAACACACAACATTTTACAGAGTGACAGACCAAACAATTCAGTTAATGTTTCCTATGCTAGAACTCTCAGGTAAATCCACTGGAACTGTGTGTGTGTGAATGTGTACGTCTGTGTGCGGGGATAAAAATACCTTCATATGTGAGCTCATATGTATGTGAATCGCATGCCTAATTAAATACGCTCTGGTCCCTGCTCTTTCCAAAATACAGCATGCTATTGCATGAATATGCATGACAATACATGCTCTTCATATAAAAATAACTGTATATATGAACAGCATAAAGCATACTGAATCTAATTAAACTATGAGGTCATGCGGATAGGATATGAGCGTATTGTTTTTGTCCTGATAGAGCGCCCGATTCATCTGTTATCAGGCCATTGAATGTGCGTTATTGCTCCCTACAAGCATCATAGATGTGGGTCAGTAGGGGCCTACTATGCCTGCTACGTTGTAAAAGGGAAAATCAAACATGTGGTGCAAAACTGCATGAAACATTACAGTTTGAACACGAACAAAATAGCTTCTTTAGGTTTAGGCAACAAAACAGCAGCTTCTTTAGGTTTAGGCAACAAAACTGCAGCTTTTTTAGGTTTAGGCAACAAAACTACAACTTCTTTAGGTTTAGGCAACAAAACTGCAGCTTTTTTAGTTTTAGGCAACAAAACTACAACTTCTTTAGGTTTAGGCAACAAATCTACAACTTCTTTAGGTTTAGGCAACAAAACCACTTGGTTAAGTTTAGGAAAAAACATTGTGTTTTGGCTTAAAATAACTACATTTCAAAAGTGAAAGTGGTACTTCAACGTGCAGTGTGTAGAGTTTTGCTGCAGAGTGCAAAACCGTGGTAACGCCGTTCTCCTCAGTGGCCATCCATACCATAATAATACTACTTTAGAAGCAACGGATGTCAGACGGGCAGCTGGCTGTACCTCAGTTTCTTACTCTGCAGCTCACTTTACCGCAGTTTCACAAGCGTGTAAGAGGTACTTCGGTGGCCTTCAGGTAACATAAAAACAGGAAAGGTTCTCTCTAGAGTCTGTGTTTGGTTTGTCCATCCTGGGCTACTGTAGAAACATGGTGGTGCAATATGGCGGACTCCGTGAAGAGGACCCGCTCCCTATGTAGATATGAAGAGCTCATTCGAAGCTAACGAAAACACAACAATCCTTTCAGGTGATTATACACTAATGAAAACATAGCTATGAATATTATATTCCATTTCTGCGAATAGATCCCCCAAAATGTTACACACTGTTCCTTTAAGGCTGTGTACACAAAGACAACCGCACATTGTTGTTTTCATTGTGGGTAATCTTAACTAGCTAGAGTAAGCTAGATATTAAGAATTATCTAACCGAAAAAAAACAGCCCAATGTTGCCAACTCTTACCAATAAAAGTAGCTAGCAGGTCTGACGAGAAAGTCAGCCCATCCCTTCAGGCCTAATGATAGCCATAATGATCATTATGAACGTAATTATCAACCTGGCTATTGTTAGTACTCTCAGCTGTCAAGAAACTAAACATGTATTTGAGGAAGATAACCAACTTTAGTTTTTAAGAAAGATTTTGATGGCTGGATTTGTTTGTGGACTATTTTTAAATTGTGCTACTTTTCCTCAAGTTGAAAGATCTCTGAATACCATATGTCCTCCACCACTGCTCTTTCAAGAAACAATGTCCCAGTTTCTCAGTGAAATCCATGGACCTTACTGTTTTCAGTTGAACTATTTTTCTACCACAGGAACACTCAACCCAAAAGAGAATTTTAGAGAATGTCCCTTTGAACTTCTGAGCACAGATATACCCTCGCTGTACTTTGCAGAGCCGCCGCGGCTCTTGAGGTGAGAAAACGAGATTTGAGCTGGCACTGCTACCCTGACCTCTGCACTTGTGGAGGTGGCCTGTATTCTCAGTGTGATAAAGCCTGGCCTGGAGGCCCTGCAGCCATGACTGCTTGGTGCTAGACTGGAGATGACACATCACAAGCAATAACACTCCCCTGCTGCAACACCACTCTTCTTGAATAGTTTTCCCCTTTCTACCAGTTTTTTTCCTCCTCGTGATGTGTGTTTTTTTTGTTATACCATTACTGTCTCTATTTGCTTTTATTCTCTTCTTATTCAATTCCATTCCTCTCAAATAAAGAGGTGTGCATCTTATAACCTCTTATCTCTCTCCTACAAATACACTGTCTGGACTTTAATTTTGTACTACATTATGGTGTAAATTCAAGACATAAAACAGGGTTGTAAACTTAGACTTAGTCGCAGTGTAGCAAAGTACACAATGAACATGGAGAGAAATAAGTGATTGTGTTGTAATAAGTGAAACTAGTGTCTATACTGAGTCCATTAAAGCCCAGGAGGGGAAATGAGCCATATTGCATGAATTTTATTAAAAATCTGGAGCTTGTGTATGTAGTGGGAGGAGGCCAAGATACATGTAAAGTTGGTCAATAAAAAGAGAAAGCTATTTGCACAAGAAAACAGGCCATAATAGCTCACTGGGGCCACAATGTGTAATTTCAGTGAAAGGAGGTTGTGCATTCAATGGGAGGAGATCTAGGCGAAAATAAAGTGTCTAAAGAAAAAAAAAATAATGTTATGTTTTCATGGTGGCAGGCTTCCCATCTGACCAGACCTGTTATTTATGTGTAATAAAGTCATAAATGTCCCCGAAAAGTTTATCTTATTGAGGAAAATTCAAGCCAAATGTCTGAATATTGAACTTTCTACACCTCCATCTGTATACATATCACCACATATGCCTCATGTAAAAGTCATGCTGCCATGGTTACTAGTAGTTCCTGTTTACACTGCTCAGACAACAATCTGGATTATTGTTGACATTGAACATGATTATTAGGCAAGATCTGGAGTTATGAGGAGAGTATTTTCTATATGATTTGTAAGCAGATTTATGGACGTCTATCCCCGATAAACATCAAATATCCTGACTGTAAAGAGTGAGTAAGCAGTGTGTGTATGATGTCTGTGTGTTTTTGATTTGACTGAGTGATGCCTCAATATATATAAATTATAATCTATTTGATTCGTGTACTTAGACATGAATTTCCCTTTTTTTTCGTGATGCTCAGCAGGACTTTCAACAACTTATTTCTTGTGCGTTTTCCTATGAATGACCAGCAACACGTGGCGCACGAGTCAATTTCTGCTCGGTTGGGCTGAGGCAACAAACTACTGAGGTAGGTTTAGGAATAGATAAACTTGGTTAGGCCTAGGTACTTAGTCAGGTTTAGAAAAAGATCAACTTGGTTAGGCTTAGGCAACAAAACTACCTAGTTAGGTTTAGGAAAGGATCACGGTTTGGCTTGAAATAACTCCCGAAGTGCGGTAACTTTAGTACAGACGTTACGTGACCAATAAATAGAAGTTGACTTATGGTTTCACACGGCACACGAACACCAGTCTCCCAGGTGAAAGTCGTGTTTTTTTTACCCACCCATCCACCCCGAATTCCTCCCTATGGAGCATTTGCTGCTTTTTATACTTCCAGATTCTGTGGATTCTCTGAATTATGTGGAATACATCAGAATTGATTTTGTGCTAACCACCAAAATAAAAATGGGAAATTTGTGTCTATGTACACAAATCAATACATTATATATATATATATATATATATATATATGTGTGTGTGAAGGGGCCTACAGTTAATTTTTGCCTCAAGTCTTCCCGGCAGTTGAATGTTCTGCTGTATTGTATTGTAGGAAACAGAGGATGTGTTTTATAATAATCATGCATTGATAATGACAAAGTCCTATAAAGCAGATAATTCATAGTGTGATGAAGGGTCAATCAGCACTCATTGAGTTTTCATCCAAGCCCACGAATTGCCTCTCTCCGATGTTAAACAAGCCTCCATTTGTCCTCCAATCATCATTTTTTTTTCTCTCCCCATCTTTTAATTAAAACGTCCTCCTTTACCTTTACATAGAACATCAAAGGAGAAACACGAGCTCCCGCTAATTGGAGCTAGATTTGCCGCATTAATATTATTTTGTTTTGACTAATTTCCTCCTGCGCACAGGTGTATAGAGAGGAGGGAGGAGGGGAGGAGAGGAGGTGGATTTGTATAGGTAGCAAAAAAAACAAACAAACAAGATAATAGAGAGGAAAAACAGGAGAAACGGGGAGATTAGTACAGGTAAAAATAGTACAGAACAGTTACTTTGCTTCACTAATTTCCTCTCTTTTGCACAGGTGAGGCGGAGGCGAACATGGGGGGTTTGTGTTTGCAACGGGGGAATTAGTTGGAGTAAAAATAGGGAAGGGATCGCGAATTAAAGAGGAAGCACGTGATCGCTAAAAATAGCAAGAAAAGGCAGAAAGCTACAAAGAGACTAATCAACATGGGAACCAGTAACGGCACTAGAGGGGGGGGGGAAAAGCTGTAACTTTATTTAAAAGGCAGCTATGATTTGTTTTGTTGCACCTATTTCCTCTTGGTAGCCAGTGTTAAAGGTTAATAGCATGAAATAGCAAGGTGACGGTAAAACAAGGTAACAGGTCAGGTGGAAAAGAAAGCAAAAATAGGCTTAATTATCACTTCCTGTGAAGTGTTCATTGCATAATTATACATCTTAAACAACAAAGGTTAAACAGCTCTGTGGGGAGTTTGGGCTGCTTCCATTTATCAAGTCAAAACATTCGCCCACTCAAGGACGCCTGGCATTTAACTGGCCGGAATAAGTGGGCTGAGATGAACGATGATACGTTTCAGAGGCCGGCTTCCAATACTGCAAGAGTGCTGCAGAAAGCCCACATGCGAAATGTGACGACCGGATTTTTAAGGCTCAAAAAGGTCCTGCTGCTTTTGACAAATTGCAGATGAAGGAACACTAATGTAACCAGAAAGTAAACACCCCCCCAACGATGCTTGGAAAGATGAGTTCAACAGCAAAGGACAGCCCAGCCGCAAAGCAGTTTGTGAAATAGTCACAACATTTTTATGAATTGATTCGTGTACATAGACACAAACTTGTACTTTAACTCTGTACTTAAATTACAGCACTTCTAAAGTTATTTTAACCCAAACCACAATATTTTCCTAAACCTAACTAAATAGTTTTTGTCAAGTAACTTCCGTACTTAAGTTACAGCACTTCAGGAGTTATCTTAACCCAAACCGCGATCTTTTCCTAAACCTAACCAAGTAGTTTTGTTGCCTAACCCAACCAAGTCGATCTTTTCCTAAAGCTAACTAAGTAGTTTTTGTCACGTAACTTCCATACATAAGTTACAGCACTTTCGGAGCTATCTTAACCAAAACCGCGATCTTTTCCTAAACCTAACCGCGTAGTTTTGTTGCCTAACCTAACCAAGTCGATCTTTTCCTAAGCCTAAGTAAGTAGTTTTATTTTGAAAATACTGGAGCAGAAATTGACACGTGTGTCACGTGTTGCTGGACATTTGTAGGAAAATGCACAAAAAATATGTTGTTGAACGTCATGCTGAGCATCACAAAAAAATATATGTACATAGACATGAATTTTCATTTTTTTTCGTGATGAAATAGAAGTGTACAAACTGTAAATACAAACTGCTGTGAGACTGTATTGCAAAGGGACGGCAGATTACTGTCATTCATCTGAGTTGAAGACATTTAACAGTGTAGCTGCGTGACTTGCGAGGCTTTTAAAGAGGAAGATGACATCATGTGAGGCGTTCAATGACTTGGCCTCAATACACGGTCCAGTGACTGGCACACTGACTCACACTACACTTCACAGAAAAAAGGACAGTGGGGTCATGTTAGCCAGTGCTATAATTCACAGCAGCTTGTCTTCCATGTGTAGACAACGTTTTGTGTGCTGTGGGACCAACCAGTCAGTGATGAAGTGCTGTTAGAAGTCAACACTAGTTAACACTACCTGGAGTGTTTTGTGTCCGTTGGCTGCTGTTGATGCGTCATCTTAGCAGCCTCTGATCCTGGTCCTCCTCCTCGAGGTACTAAGACAGTCTTTGCCTGTAACTGCTCTCTCATCACGTGTTGTCTCTGCTCTTAACTCCTTCTTATCTCTTCTCCCTCTGTGTGAATGGTGAACTTTGAAATTCTTACACACCAGTGCTGGGTGGGACCTGGAAGTCTACACTGACTGGATGTCTGTCATGGGAGAAGGACCCTAAGGTGTCCCCCTTTTTGCCCATCATTTACCCTCAATCCTAAGACCCTCCATTTGGATAAGGAAGCATATGTCGTACCAACCTGGTCTCACAGGAAGGCATATAAATGCCACAACATTACACTGACATTCCGCTTATCATGACAATTTTTATTCTTTACAATTTTTATTTGTTCAATACTTTTGTTTATGGCCAACATATACCTGCTGATCAACATGTTAGCATACTGACATTAGCATTTAGCTGCACTGCAGCCGCTAGCTTGGCTGTAGACTAAAATAAATTGAATTGAATTGAATAGACTCTTGATTGTTGTGTGTCGTGGCTGGTTTTGATTTCACCTCATGAGTCGTGTCATCGTGGCAAAATGTGGTCCTGGAGACACCTACTGTACTACTGTACTACTACTGAACTACCACAGAAGTGGTTTAGTGTACTTTGCCAGGTGATTATATGTATGTCTGTCTGTCTGTCCGTCTGTAGTAAGATTTTGTCATTGCGATAGCGTCACAACCGTGCAAGATGCAGTCATGAAACTTTACAGGTGTGTAGTTGAGGGTCGAAGATGGGTGCGGGCCAAGCAAGGGAAGGGGTCATTGCCCCCCTCCCCCACACTTTATGCCCCTGGCCCCATTTGGCATCGCGGCAAAGTGTGATCCCATCGCAAGGTGGTCTCTAGTTATGTTAGTTATGAATATTTTATATTTTAGAGGGATACTTAAGGCTTAAACCTACGTTTTCAGATGATATAACCTAGCAGTATTTTCATAATTTCAAGGGCTATTGAGGTTGGGGGTGGGTGGGGTCCATCTGTTTGCATGCTCTCCTCAGGCTGCCCGTTCTCATTCCCAGGGCGACAAATATACTGAGGCCTTGTCTAGGCCGTCGGCATGTGATACTGCTGCACAAGGCACCCTTTAGCCCCAGTATGAGACGCACCGGGCTTTTCAATAACTACAACCCATTCCGGAAACACTCCAAGAAAGTGTGCCGGGACTGTGGCGACGTAGTTCAAAGAGCAAAATGATACACACTGTGTGGGCAGGAGAGGGAAGGTGGATGGTTCCAACAAACACAGGGCTTTCATCCAGGAGACCGCTGTTCATGTCCTGTGCATTAAGTTTCACTTTCACATTACAAACAGCTGTTCACTCGTGTCCCGTGTTCACAACGTTCAGTTGCATTTTCACTGTACAGACGTAGCAGTTTTGAGCCCGACCATGTCGTTCTTCCCTAAACCTAACCATAGTGGTTTTGTTGCCTCAACCTAAAGTGACGCCAAGGGGTGTGGTATTTGACGAGTTGGGATGAGAATGTACAGTATTGCCTCAGGCTTAGGTTTCCTCCCATAGTACAAAGACAAGTTAAGGTTAATTGGCAACTCGGCAAAGTTGCACAGTCTCACTTTAAAGGTAGTTTGAAAGTAGTTTTTGGACTCAGTCTCTCCAGTTCAGTGCTTTCAAAGTGAAAAGGAAAATAACTCCAGAGACTTCTAACTGTGTTAAGGTAGGGTTTTACTGAGTAAATCATCTTTATGTATGACTGTACATTCTGCAAAGTTGCAACAAAATGCTAATATGAAGTTCTAAACTAAATTTTGGGGGCACCGCAGTGACGCAAGCTTTCTAAGTTCACCTTTCCAAAACAACATTTTCAAAGAGCTTCAATTCTCCGTGGCCACGCTAAGATATGCCTTTCTATCAGTCGCATACATTCCCAAGCAGCCTCTTAACAGTTGACCAGTGAGCAGCTTCAGCAGAGCAACTGGGGAGGGGTTCAGTGGCTTGTTCAAAGTCACCTTGACGGTATCAAGGGAAGCAGGGGGAGCATTACTCACAGACTCTCTCTGCACACACTTTTCCCGTTGCCCCGAGCATTTAAATTGGGTTTTTAAACGTCATATAAGCAAACGTACACAGCTTACATCAGCTGAATCACCCAACTCGACTTCGAGACAGATCAGTGACTCACACCCCTGACTCATAAGTGAACTTCACAAACTAGAATTTAAGACCAGGGAACTCAAATGGCAATAACTTAGGGACATGAATAAACCCTAATTGGAGACGTTGGACAATGGGCATCAAGTAGCTGTGTGTCCTCTGGAGCAATAAAGTGTTGTGTGAAATTGATATAGAGAGTTTTGAATTGATTTCTCTTATGTTCAGAGAGCAAACTGACCAATCAGTAGTTAAACTGTTTCTCACTCTCAAAACATAAACCAACATACAAACTACCAATTACAATCACGAAGAGAGACGTGGGAAAAGGTTATTTATGTCTATTCACACAAGCTGAAAGTGGGTGTAATTCTACCTGGCAATGGCAATCAACAATAGCACATGCTACCACTCATACAGTGCCAGCTTCACAGCACGCCATCAAATAACAATTGACCCAAGAAAGAACTGCGATTAAACTAAATGTTTATACTGTATTATTTTTGCTTTCACGCCACCTCATTTTAGAGAAGAAAATTGTACTTTTTACTCCACTGTCGTGTTTTGGATAGACTTCAGCAAATCAATAACTTCCGAAAGACCAGATATTATAATATATAAGATAAAACACAAATGAGATAATCAGAATCAGGAACATTCCTTGAATATATGATTACGATTGCAGCAGCATTGAAGCTCCCGCTGCATTAAATTTGCTTCTGAAGACCAAGTCACAAACTGTTTCCCTAATGGTGGGTCATGCTATGGGACAGGGTAGTAACGTTCCATCCGTCTGGATCGATGTATCCAATCAATAATCAACGATCCAATATCATCGATGCAAAGTGAAAATATTGATACGTATCATAATCTTTAGGATACACCTTTATTTTGAAACTCCCATGGCACGTCTTGTTTCATCATTTGCGTCCAAGCACACCTTTGATTCAGTTTTACAAGGAGCACGAACAGCCGTCGTCTGGGTGAAAGTCTGTGTTTGTTTGTTTGACCCAACCATCCACCACGACCTCCACCCCAAGCGGACTTTCTTGCACTTTAAACTACGTCACTTGTTCCGAGTGTCCAATACAGACACAGTTGGGTTTACATTGGAGTGGAGAGAAAGCCCCGGTGCATCTCAAACAGATGATAAAGCGTGTTTCTGTGCGCCGGTATCAGACGTCGGTGGCCACTGACCAACGGGCCGGTTAGGAGTTGATGAGTTGGGAGTTAGAGCAGGTTGGGTATTCAGTGAACACGTCTCCATGCAGACGCACAGCAGAGGACGAAGTGAGTTTCTGGGACAGGTTGTATCAGGCTGAGTCACCTACAAAACAAATCTACTGTAGCTTCCTTCTGCAGCTGATGGTGTTTAAAGGATGCATTATTTACAGTGCTGTCAAACACAAGAGGCTGCTGTTTGTATATAAATAGATGTCTTAAGAAAACTGGGTGGAATACTAAACTGAGTTATTTCAAACTTATAAGAACACATTATTTGATACTGAAACCCATCTGTTTAAATATGTTTTATCTTGACAAAGCCCATTAATACACTAAGGACCCTGTTGATAAATACCAATTTAAAAAAGTACTGATGTCCTTGAACGAGCCAAGCGAGCATATCTCATTTAAAACTGAAAAAAAGTTTGTTTTCACAAGTTGTGAACTGAGTTTTAAAATCCTGTTTGACTCACATGTCAACTGACTTCATTACCGCGGCTTCATTTGCTGAATTTGGAGTAACAAATTGGCTGTTACCTAATCAGACATGCATGTTGGCTTTGTGTTCACCAGTTGTGATAGTGTGTCTAATATATCCAGAGAGATCCAGAGAATCATGCTGTGTGCTAATGACCATCAGTCCACTCACTCTGGACAGCTGACAGAAACCCACTCTTGTGTTGTGTGATGATGAATGTCTCAGCCAAACTTCAGCTGAAGGAGAAAACACTTTAACAAAGCTGAAATACGGATGGTGACACTGAAGCAACTTTTCCAAACTAATTCAACACCATACTTTAGTTTTTTTTATATCTTGTTATTTTTGCATCAGAATTAAATAGTTTAATAAGTAATGAGTAATAAGTAATCCCATTTGTTGAATTCCACCATGAAGAAGTGTAATCATCAAACTCCAGGGGTGCCAGTGTTGAATCTTTTCTACCTGCAAGCACCATGATACATTGTGTAAACACTTTATAATAGCGAGGCGCATACATGATGAGCTAAGCTGCTGGCTTGTGGCACAACTTGATGTTCTTACTAATACACTAAACAGTGCTATGGAAAAAAAAAAGAAGAAATTTAAGGATTATTTGAATTTTTTTTAACCTTTATTTAACCATGAAGATTAAGAACCTCTTTTCCAAGGGAGACCTGGCAAAGACAGTCAGCAGCAAGAACACAAAGTTTCAGACAGAGACACAAACAGTGACACAAATACAGTTCACAAACACTAAAAGCACTAAAATTTGCATTAAAAGAGAACTATCTAAAGACAAATGGGGGGGGAGGAACTTTTCTGGGAGTCAGCTGTACAACAAGGGAAGCTAAAAACATTGGCATGCCATAGAGTCTGCTTCTAAAGCCTTCATTTTAGATTTAAAAAATATTTAATGATACCAGCTCCTTGATTTTTATGTCATTTTGGAGCAAATTCCAGGCTGAGGGTGCAGAATATGCAAAAGCCCTTTCCCCAATTTTTGTCCGAGCTTTTGGGACAGAGAGCAGAAAGAAGTCCTGTGAACGCAGTGAATACTGTCCACAATTTTTCTGCGAAATAAACACACTTAAGTAGTGTGGGAGCAGACCCAGAATCACCTTATATATATATATATATACTGGGAAAAAAAAGTTCAGAAACTTGTGTTTGGTCGATTATTTCTCTGTTGTTACAATGCTAATTGGCATTGTATTTTACATGGTTGGAAAGCCTGTTTATTTACCTTCACAATGATGTCCAACTTGTAAGGATCATGCATTTGTGGGATGAGCAGCACAGCTGATTATGTGGGTAGCGCCCAAGAAAAATTTGCCAAAATGCTCTGCCAATGGTAAACAGTGTATTCTCATAAAGCTACCAGGAAGCAATGACTGCCCTTCACCGTCAGGCCCGTTTGCGCTGGTGTCGACAACACAGACAATGGAACCTGAACATGAGGGGGAATGTCATGTTCAGTGATGAGTCCAGGTTCTGTCTGCCAAAGTTGGATGGCAGGGTCAAAGTATGGAGACGACGCGGAGAACGCTATGCTGATTGTTGCACCGATGGAGTAACAGCTTTTGGTGGGGGCAGTGTCATAGTGTGGGGCGGCATCTCCCTCACTGGCAAAACAAGGCTTGTCATCATTGAAGGCCATCTCAATGCAGTGAGATATCGGGATGAGATTCTGCAGCCAGTGGCGATCCCATATCTTCACAATCTGGGACCTAACTTCATCCTCCAAGATGACAACGCTCGACCCCACAGAGCCAGGGTTATCACAGACTACCTCCACAATGTGGGAGTAGAGAGAATGGAACGGCCTGCCAAGAGACCAAGTCTCAACCCAATTCAACACTTGGGGGATCAGCTTGGGCGTGTTGTACGTGTTAGAGTGACCAACACAACCACGCTGGCTGACCTGCAACAAATCCTGGTTGAGGAATGGAACGCCATCCCACAGAAACGTGTGACCAGGTTGGTGACCAGCATGAGGAGGAGGTGCCAGGCTGTTGTGGCTGCGTATGGATCTTCCACCCACTACTGAGGCTCCTGACGGTGTATTAAATGAATAAAGTTTAAAATAGCCAATATGTCTTGTTTGTTCCTTGTTACTGATAGAGAGTTCAATCATCCAATCCACCAAACAACTCAAAACAAGAGTCAATACCAACAGGAGAATACACTGTTTACCATTGGCAGAGCATTTTGGCAAATTTCTCTCGGGCGCTACCCAAATAATCAGCTGTGCTGCTCATCCCACAAATGCATGATCCTTACATGATAAACAGGCTTTCCAACGATGTAAAATACAATGCCAATTAGCATTGTAACAACAGAGAAATAATCCACCAAACACAAGTTTCCGAACTTTTTTTCCCCAGTTTATATAAATATGTACCAATGGGAGAGCCTACGGGTTGCCAGTGCAGGCCATCCCACCCGAGAGTACAACTCACAGTGGTGAGTCAGAGCTTTACAATTTGTAATGAACTTCAAGGATGCATGGTAAGATACATTAACCATATGAAGGCACTGAGCAGAGGCGTGCATGTACAAAACATCTCCATAATCTAAAAAATGTTGTAGAAATAAGACGCTTGTTTACATTAAAAGAAAAACACAACTTGTTTAGAAAATATAAACCCAGTTTTAGCCTCAGTTTTTTTTTTTACAAGGTACAGCACATGTTGGTTTAAACGTAAGGGAGTCGTCAATCAAGATGCCAAGGTATTTGTAGGCCTTGACTACCTCCGTCTCCTTTCCATCCACAGTAAGCACCACAGGTAAAAATAAATCAATAAAATTAAAATAAAAACATGTTTAAGCCACCTAAAAAACGCTATATTTAGAATATTTTCACCGCTTGATCTTGCCGTCAGATAGCCCTCTCCTTCTCCGTTCCGACGGGGAGCTGAACTGAAAGTGAAACTTATCCATGCTCTCTCCAAAGCCAGCACACTCAGAAGACAAAAACAGTAGAGATAAGTTTCACTTTCAGTACAGTATGCTGTCTATATAAATATTCTAAATATAACGTACACTTTAACGGATAGCATTTTTTTTAGGCGAGCCTTTCTTTTAGGTGGTTAAAAATATGTTTTTATGCCGTCCACAGCAGATTATTGCTTTGCTCCGGTGCTCCTGTCGAGCATCATCTACTGTAAGTAATACACCTACTATAGATAAGTACTTCACACAACCCCACTTCAAAACACCCGAATTATCCCTTTAAGAGCATGAAAGTCCATTTAGTGCGGGCGGAAGAGGTGGTGGAGGGGTCAAACAAACACAAGACATTCAACCAACAAGACCGGTGCTCGTGTCCCGTGTGAAACTAAAAGTAACGTTGACTTATTTTGTCACGTCAGTCGTCAGTCATGTGACTCATTGGTATCGTTAGTCTCGTGAGTCACTAGTCACGTGAGCCATTTGTCGCTCGGTAGTCACGCGAGTCGTTAGTCAGCGAAGTTAACGTCAACCAGGACCGTTTCCTAACCCTAAGTGGTTTGGTTGCCTTAACCTAACTTCCTGTGAAAACGGAAGTTTATTTTGAAAGGACACTACGCATGTTACAAGTGTACTGTATACTGACATGCTCTCTCTGGTTCATCCAAAAGTGGTACCCCGTGCGTCGGTCTCCGATGCCGAGGGGCACTGACCAAGCGGCGGTATTTGACAAGTTTGGAGTGAGAATGTGTTGCTTTTGCATCATGTGTAATCTTGCATGATAACATTGCCACCAAATGTCTTCTCTTGAGTTCACTTGATATTGTCTGAGCAACCTTGATACCCACAATAAGACATTTATATACTACTAATTTGCTTTGCCAAATACGTTTTGGAGGAAACATAATTGCTGAATGGATGAATGTTCACTGACAACATTAATACCTCCGCCAAGGAAGGCCTTGAAGGAGGTATTGTTGTCACCGGCGTTGGTTTGTTGGTTTGTCTGTCTGTCTGTCTGTAGAGGTCACAGGGAGGATATGTGACTTTCCCACTGCGTCTCACATGTTCTTAGGTTTCGGCTTTTAAAACACTTGGTTATGGATGAAGGGAAATTTCACTGATTTTACACATTAAAGTCTGTTGACAGGTCTTTAGGAGTACTGATGCATATGTGAAAAAGGTTGTGGCTCCAGAGTTAGCTGTGTGAAGTCTGATAAATGTCCTCACATGATAAGTGGTAAGTTTGATAATGAATACTAATATTTTTTTAAAGTTAATAAGAAGTGAGGGCCCAGACCTCTGTTCAAAGCTACATTAGCTGCTACTAGCATAACACTTTGGAATCTCCGACAGAACTGACAGCGGTGCATTTCGGGTAATGTAAGCGCCAGGTAAGGAAGTAGAATATGTTGAATTGAAAAGACAAACTTTTTCTGCTGCATCGATTTTGATTCCATTTTTTAAAACTTAAATTTCGTGACTATTTCACAAACTGCTGTGCGACTGGGCTGGCTGTGACTGCTGCCTCATAATCCTCTGATCTCTGGTTGGCTCGCCATTATAAAACCCTCTCAAGCTCCAAACACATTCTCTCTCTCAACCATCACTTTCGTTTCTTTGTTCATGAAGCTATTTTTTAATGATTTCTTGGAGAAGTGTGTTTTTCTTTGTCATTCCTGTTGTGTAGTCCTTTCTTTTTCCATTCCAATCCTGCTACCCTTGTCTATCCCAAACCTATACAGGCATCTTGACATGCAATATAGTGAACCTCCTGCGGTAGCACTTTTCTTTTTTTTGTTTGCTCCCTCAGCCTTTCTTTCCATCATCACTGAATGTGGTGACATATGGTCAGTGGTGGAGTGTAGGAAAACCTCTTAGCTTCCTGCCACTTCACATTACCACAGCTACTGACACATAGAAAGGGCTACAAACAGACACACACAGGCATACTGTATGCAAGACACACACAGCTAATTCAAACCGCCATAAACACTGTGAAATATCTTGGTGGCTCTTCATCTCCATCATATGCAACAGAGACTATGGGGTCAGTTCGACTACATTAAATTCAAACGTGTAAAATAAAAACAGCACTTGGTTCAGTGCACTTTTTTAACTGTTTTTTGAGGGTAAAGGAAGAAGATTGATCTTGAAATACAGAGGGTGCCTGTTGTTTTGGGTAAAAGCTTTTGACATCAGTAATTCATTACCATGTTAATGTTGAAACATTTCTGCAATTAGAGTAAACAAGCCATCTCTGATGTTTGACAGCCTCTGCTTTTACACTGCACTTCACGAGGTTCCAGCTTTTTAAAGCAAAATGCCAATGGTGAAATCCTTGTGAAAAATGTTTAAAGTGGAGCTAACCAATTATATCCCCCATTTGCAATTATCTGTCAAAGCGGTACTAATTAATATTTTTATATCCAACCTAATTTCCAGCTGGCAGGCAGCTTTTTTTTTTAGCAAGAGAGCACTCACAAACCCACTGTACACAACCTGCCCAGCACCAAGTAACAACCATAAAACCAAAGTTAGCTATAGAGCCAGATATTTTTCTTAGGAGTTGGAGGAGACCAAAAACAGAGCAAAAAGGAGAGAGAATAACAGACTTATATTAGTTGGGAGCCCTCTGAAGCACGACTTCAAATGAATGCTTATGTTGTCCCATGTATGCTGGGTGTGTAAATAAGCAAATGTTTCTCAGTTCATTTAACAAAATAAAATTATAAGTTGATAATATGTCAATGACGTGTTCACAGCAACCATGAAGAGGATGGACACACAACAAAAGTCAATGTGAAGGAGATACTGATGCCCCATCAACTCACCCATTATACAATCAGATAATCAGCTAAATATTTATAATGAGATATACAGCAATATGTGTAATACTCTGGCTGCCAGTTTACCTTGGGTAATCTCATTCAGCGTGTGGGTGAAAGAGACCACCCTTTTGGAATAAATAAAGGATCTCTTTTTTTAAAAGCTGAAAAGCAAGCGCTTCCTTTTAAAATGTACGGACTGTTTGAGGTCATCGCAGATAACTACAGTGAAAGAGGAAAAGGTGAAGGAGACACAACATGGAGAGGAAAAAAAAGAGACGAGGTACAGAAAGCGAAAGAGAGAGACGGAGCTACAGAGAAAGATTGTACATTATCGTGCTCAGCACCAAGGACACTACCGACAACATGTCTTCATGCTTCTGTCACGACTCAACCCAAAATAGTCTCTTAATCACCAGGCACAGCAGCAGAAGAACTGCTGGCTTCATGGACTTTCCAGCAGAAAGAGGTGAGGTTTAAGATATCTTAGTGTGGATTTGCTGCCTGACAATGTGTTAATGCAGTATAAAAAAACATACTAATGTAGTAATAATAACGCAATCAAAGCACTATTTAGCCTGTTTCAGTTAGGGTTGTCAACACCTCTTACCCACTATCAGACAATTTGTAAGAACATTTGGCCGATTTCACAAAAGGACTGCGGCCGCTGATAGCACCCTGAATTGCACATCAATTGCAGCCGCTATCTGCCCAGTCTCAAGGTCCAATTCACAAAAGATATTGCGCTAATGATATTACAGCGCAAATATGACCGTAACGTTTTGCAGCTGAGTTCAATTTGCCTTTTTTTTTAGCATTGTATTTATCCATGTTGCAAAGTATGAATGTTCAGAACAATAGAGTGCTACAGGAAAACCCGGAAATGAGTTAACATTTCAGCTCTTCCAGTTCCCTCGTCTGGAAGTCAATGGGCGTTTTGTATGGGTTTTTCATCAGATGCCTGAAATGAAGTCTGTGGTTAACACAAGCTGAAGAAATTTTAACGTTTTGTTCTATAACATAAAATACATCAATAAATATCCCACTCGTGAAATTTGAAGCCTTAATCTTTCTTTAAAAAGTGACTAAATGATACTACTAAACGTCATCACGCCAACTCGTCCTCCTTTACAGTCTCGTTGTGTATACTTGCGCTCATGTGACCGTGGTGTAGTTCGTTTATATCCTAACGTTAGCGTTTTACTTCTGCCGATTGCATTTACACTTCAAAAATCATAAAACTGGTATTAATTTGTGGAGACTATCTTGCTGAACAAAACGTGTAAGTATCATAAACGTTTGTTTGCCACAGAGCTCATTTTCTGCAACAATCCAAAACCTGATAAATATATCCCATTGGCTTTTTATCGAGGGAACGAAGGGTGATGCTAACTTTATGGTTGGTCTACAAAAACATGTCATTCGTGGTCCTGACAAACAAGGTGCATAGGCATTCCTAAAACTTTCATGGAAGGAATTGAAACGTGACAGAGAGAAACCATATTTGGGATTAAATAGGCCTACTGGAGAGCCCACATTGACTGCGACAATTAATGTGTTTTGTTCTCTCATGGCTGTGTTGTACATTACAGCTCTGGATCGCGGTTATGTGATTGGTCACTGCAGCGTGACGTCGGGTTGCATTTCTCCAAAAGTTTATTCTGTTTCTACTTTTCCATCGTAGACCGCTGCGTTTCTTTTTCAGCACCCCCTGCAGCGTACTACACCCATTCAAAATGAATGGGAAGACTTGTGTTTTCGCAATCTGGTGTGAATGCAACCCAGCTGCGTGTGGCTATTAGGGATGTCACAAGAACCGATCGAGAACTTCGGGACAAAGTCGATGCCAAAATTCTAAAAACGTGACGGTACTCGTTTTCTACAGTATCGACGGTACCGTACGATGCCTGTAATCGGGGTCCGAAATTAACAAGCGCCTAATGAGGGTAGATTTTCCGTTTGGCGAGTAACTCTCTAAAGGCTTCTGTCCTCTGCTCTCTGTGTGTCGGAGTTTGACACACACAACAGCGCCGTGGAGATGTTGGGTTTGTTTACTTTTTCAGAGATCCTTTATTAATTTGTTCGAGAAGAGGATTCACTGGTGGAGGAAAAAACTTAACTGAATTTCTTTCTTTCAATCTTTTGTTGTTTATTGCTAAATCTCTGAAAAGTAGTGCTTTTTTATTGTCATCAAAATATAACATTAGTATTTTAAATAAATATTTAATGGTCTAATGGTCTGTCACCATGTCAGTGAATTTAAACTACTTGCAATCTGAGGATATATATAGAGAGAGAGTGTGTGTGTGCGTGTACAGCCTCTGCTGTTTTCTTACAGTCATTGAGCTATACCTGAGGAGTAAAGTCTCATAATTTTCCTTTTTTTTTTTTTTTTTACCATGGTATCGAATTGGGTATCGAGAATTGTGGAAATTCCCTGGTATTGGTATCGACTACTAGATTTCTGGTATCGTGACATCCCTAGCGCTGATCTTTGTGAATTGAACTGTTTTTGCAATGAGGCTCATTTGCATAGAAAGGGGCCAATTTTGTGCCAAATGCCTGCATATTACCTAATCTAAAATATGTGCAAACAGCACATGAGCACTGAGACACTATTTGCTTGAAAGCTCATTTCACCCTTTGCGGGTGCTTTGAGAATTACACGGTTTCTTTTTCTCGAAGCAGCGCAATCCTTTAGTTAATTCGCCCCGGAGAATTTTTGAGGTTGGTTCTTTTCATCGGCGCTTGAAGAAAACCAGGGAGTGAGAGGATCAGAAAAATATGTTTTTACTGTGATTTATGGTCATGGAGTGCTGCCTCATGGGGTGCATTTCACTCGAGTTTATGACATCTATGCTCATTACTGTAAGTGTAATAAAACCTTTGTGAGTAGAATTTAAACACCTGTTCAATGTGCGTAAACTTGCAGAAAAGTAATGTGTTTTTCAATTTCTTTCTCCATGCAGCCACTTCCTGGATGTTTCAGCGTTCAGTATTATTCAACTGGGGAATCCTTTTTGTATCTGTAGCACTACTTAAAGGCAGAATGAGTAGGATTTTCCTAAACAAAAATTGTATCAGACTCATACAAAATAATCCCTCTTATGTCTAAGGCTGGGTATTTTTTAAAATTTTTTGATGCCAATACCTAATACCGTCCCCTTAAAGTGATACCGATATCAATAAAGTACTTCATTCGATACCCATCATGTGAATGGAAGCTGTGTGTGTGTTCCACTGGCTATAGCTCACAGAGCTGTTCATTCCCTACACTCCCCATCTCAAAGCCACTCAATGCCGTTCTTCTCAAATTGCTCATTGCTCGCTCCATAAACGAAACAAGCTGCATTGTATTTGAATTAGGGCTGTAGGCTTCCGAATTTCCTTTTTTTTTTTTTTTTTACATGCATAGCCTCTACTGACGGTTTTCGGATGAAGCTTTGAATGTTTGCTGTCATATTTTATGATGACATCACCCTAAAAAAAATTCTCAAACAAAATTCTCAATTTGAATAATGGGATTCATCGGATTAAATTAGCCGTTTTTTTGCTGTTGTTTTTTTTTTTTTAAATAAAATCAGCCTTCTTTAATGAATCTAACTCGTTAGTTTTGTTTGATTGCTGCTAGATCGCTCCGTTAATACAGGTGGGTCCTTTGTGTTTGGCGAGCTGGAGAGCAAACAGTTTTTTGACTGTTGCAAAAGTGTTGTTTTTGAAAGGCTAAACGCTGACAAATATGGATTGAGTCAGAATATATTGTTAGATGCAAACATTTAGTTACTTTTTTAGAAATGATAACATCTACTGTATATATTTTTTCAACTGTTGACTTTTGGACTTTACAATGCAATGGAGTTATTGGAAATGTTTGGATCAGTCGATTCAGTCTGAAACAATCCTACGCAGCAGCCGTGTGCATTACACAGATACATTCCAGGTCGGGCTCGCACCAGAGTGAAATTGGGGCAGGATTAAGCAGGGGGCTCCGGTCACTGCTTGTTCACACTCCACTCCGCTCACATGCTCTAACAAATAGTCATTTTTTAGGTATCGTTTGACTGGAGAAGTTTTGATACTACTTGGTACTAGGTTATTTGGTCGATACCTTAAAGGTATCGAGTACCGATACCCAGCCCTACATGTGACCCAGCAGAAGTTTTTTATTGCCAATGAAAAAAATTTGACCTTCTGCAACTTTCTGGCTGTTTTTTTCTGGGACAATCCAACGGATGTGACGTCATGCACACTTGCAAGTGCCTTTATTTTCAGCTCCACTGACAGTGGACAGTGTGCAATCATAGCTAACGGTCGGTTAGAAATGGAGTCCACTAATGCCAACAAACGACCAGCCCCCATCACAACTCAGACTCCATAAGCAGAAACACAAAAAACTAAATTCTTATTGGACAGATAAACTGCCAAGCATGTGGAATATATAGTGATATTGTGGTTTTAGCTGGCTAATGTTGCTAACGTTAATCAACATGATGCCTGTCAATCACGTTCAGTCTCGTGTGTGTTGCCTCACAGTTTAGACCGATGCTCGCTTGCGTCTACGTAGTGCGAGGACAGGACACTGACTGTCGTCCACAGGTATCACTGTTAAGTAATTTCTGATTCTTACATAGAGCCCATTTAAAGTAGGCGAGATAGGAACAAATATGATTAAAAAAAGTTATTTTTATAAAACATGACAGTAGCACATGAAACAGGTAACCTGAAAAAAATCATGTGCCACTGTGTCCTCTGGTGTTCCTAACGGCATCTGCAAGATTTCACATACTGGAGGAAAACAAGCAGTCAGAGCTGATCTGAAGTCTGCTGTCGAGCTGGCGTCTATGAGAGCCGGCTGTCAATCACTCGCGAACTCCGACCAAACAGTCAAACTAGGCAGCGCTGATCAAATATTAATCAATATTTTGTTACGTTAATGCCTATTTCTCTCCTCAAATGTTTTCAGAATCATCTTGTAGTGCACGGTTTATCTGTACAATGAGAAAGTTTGTGACGCCGCCGCCGCCATTGTAAAATCTGGTGAAGGAACGCCAAGTTCCGGTCACATGACCGGAGCACAGCCAATAGGAACGCTCTCTCAATGAAACGAGCTGTGATTGGTCAAAGTCTCCCGTCACGGGCTAGATTTTCTAAAGCCTGAAAATAGAGCCATGAGGAGGAGCAAAAGTCTAGTTCTCTCTCAGAACACTTGAATTACAATATGCTAAAAGGCTATTATGGAATTGTTGCCCAATGATGCCAAACATATACTGCCTACTGACACTTTAAGTATAATTCAACACTTTTGTAAAATAAACATATTCTTTTTCTTTCCTGAGATGAGGGGGCTACATCAATTGTATGTCTTGAGCTGGAGTCAAGGTGTGGTTAGACTGGTTTAGCATACAGACTGGAAGCAGGAGGAAACAGCTAGCCTAGCATTCAAAACCTCTCCCCCTCATGAGATGGGATTTATTCTGTTCCTGTCTGAGTGGCCACGGCCTTATAATGGTTACAAACTCATTCTGTTTGTACAAAAAGTGATGCATTTGAAAAGGACACATGCGTGTTTGCATGTGCATGTCCTCCTCTCTACATGCTCGTACACATGGTGCTTGATAATAACCTGAATAAACCCTTGTACTTGCATAAAAATAATGTTAAATTCCAGTGGTAATGTGTTGCACTACACAACACAAATGAGAAACAGCTGATGAGAAGGGTCAGGGACAGAATGTGACTGGATACAGCATCCTCAGAGTGTGTGTGTGTGCGTGTGTGTTGCTGCCCTGCAGATGTCAGCTATCACACAGATCTTGTAAAAATAGATTCAGCCTTTGTCAAACATGTGTGTGCACACAAACAAATGCAATCCTGTAGCGTATTTATGCTGCTAACCCTCTCCTTAACCTCATGCCTGACCTTTTTCCAAAGTAACAACCAATAATTACCGTGGAGGATTTACCCTAATCTGTCAGAGATTACTGACACACGCTCGCAAAAGCGCACACAAAGTAGCCTCAACTGATTTCAAGGAGCCTGGAAGCAACCGACTAATTTTTTATTTAAACTGCAGCTTTTACGTGACTTGCATGTATTTACCACTTACTTACAATGCGGTATGTTTTTCACTGTCTGGTTACTTGGTCATAAAATGTGAATGGACAGAGAGGGTTGAACTTTACCCCTCTGGCTACATGAGTCATCATCATGGAGAAAGGGGCTAAAACCAGGAGACTATTTTTGACAGCGGTGAATTTAAACAGAGGGGGCCGATGCTTCCACTTGGTCAGACTGTTGGCAACTGTTGTCTATGTGTGAATACCTTGTTGTAGATGTTTTTTCTAGGGCTGTCAGTTGATTAAAATATTTAGTATTATTATTCATATGATTGTCTATAGTTAATTGTAATAAAATTAATGAATTAATCACACTTTTTTATGTTCAAAATGTACCTTAAAGGGACATTTGTAAAGTTTGTAATACTCTTATCAACATTGGAGTGGGCAAATATGCTGCTTTATGCAAATGCATGCATATATTTATTACTGGAAATCAATTAACACAAAACAATGACAGATATTGTCCAAAAAATGCATGTGATTATCATAAAGTGGGCATGTCTGTAAAGCGGAGAACACATTTTCTTTCACATATCATGAGGTCAGAGGTCAAGGGACCCCTTTGAAAATGGCCATACCAGTTTTTCCCTCGCCAAAATTTAGCGTAAGTTTGGAGCGTTATTTAACCTCCTTCGTGACAAGCTAGATGGTCGGTACCAATGGATTCCTTAGATTTTGTAGTTTCATATGATGCCAGTATCTTCACTCTCTTAAAATTGAGCCCACTACAACCTAAAAATTGCATGTTGTGTTAAAGCGTTAAAGATATTAGTGGCATTAAAACAAATTTGCATTAACACGTTATTTTCGTGTTAACTTTGACAGCCCAATTTTTTTTTTTTATATTTAACGCTGTAGATGAAAGCATCATTCTTTTTTTTAATTGTCTTATACATGCATACATGAAATTTGACCTCTGCATTTAACCCATCCTAAGAATTAAAGGACGACCCGCTCTACTTGGAGCCACGGACGACCAGCAACACAAGAGATCATTATCTGGTGTTCATTATTCAATACTTCAACCCCTAACCCCGCTCCTCACATGTAATTATAGTGTCACAATAGATGAGTCCATATCTTCTTTTGTATGGGATTTGAGCAGAGTGGACTTGTCAGTGATCTATATTATTACCCAAAAGCAAAAGGACGGGTCTGATCCCAGGGGACTAACACCACACATGAAGATTACAAGATAGCAGTGTTATTTTGACCAGCTCTCAGATTCTCAGCAGTTTGGTTGAATATTTGGGTATTCTTGCCCTGCTCTTACTTAGTAGTTGGCTTTTTTTTTTTTTTTTTTACAACTGATGACTGTAAATTTAGATTTTACGGACCCTTTTCTTTGGAGCATTTGACCAGACATTATACATTGCTCCTTTAAGGGAAACTTGACAAGCCATATCTGAGGGAAGGGAAGATTATTGTGAAGATTAGATGTGTTAACAACACAGCCATTGGCTTTACATCCACCCTTTATGACCTGTTTTTTTGTTGGTTTTCTGCAGTATCCTGATATCTTTAGATTGAACATAGCCCTATGTGAAAAAAAAGTGGTTAGTGGAATAAATACAATCCAGAAGGCCACTTAGTTCCAATAGATCCAGTAGTTTTGAGGCACCAAAACACAGCACAGGAGTTTATAATACTACCATCTTCTGTTGTGACAATCACCATCTAGGTAAACAGTAGAAATGCAGTGTTAATAATAGAATGCAATCTACCAGGAATGCACTCTTGCACATGTTGGATTGGTCAGAGCAGCTCTTTATCGGATGGTGCTGCATTGCTTTGTATCCAAACTAAAACTGTAAGTTACATCAAAATAAATCAATCCAAAAGTAAGTGTAAAATAAGCAAATCTAAAGTTAATAATATTTGTAAATTTCAGACACATGCTCATATTAGGAGCAGCGCTCCCTCTCAGGCTGCAGTGTCATATATCACTATGAGACTGAAAATATGCCAATTTAAAAGCAGGGGGTCGGATAAATCTGATTACTGCATGAAAATGTGGGTCTGTAACCAGGTTATTTGATGTGCATGTAAGCAAAATTTCCAATTTTCTCCCAATAACCTGCTTTCCTGTGTGCATGTACAGAATCCTGATGCACCTGTACCTGGGCCTGTTTTCAGTATTATGCTCTTGTTGTTGTTAAGTGCTGGGATAGACTTGACATTTTATGACATACTATTTGTTTGTTTTTTAGTCATTATAATTGTGGGCTATTTAACATTGTGAAACGGTTGCAGGGATTAGGAAACATAACTACTTGTTCAGGTTTAGGCAACAAAATTACTTGGTTAGACTTAGGCAACAAAACTACTTTGGTTAGGTTTAGGCAACAAAACTACTTGGTTAGGTTTAGGCAACAAAACTACTTGGTTAGGTTTAGGCAACAGAACTACTTTGGTTAGGTTTAGGCAACAAAACTACTTGGTTAGGTTTAGGCAACATAACTACTTTGGTTAGGTTGAGGCAACACAACTACTTGGTTAAGTTTAGGCAACAAAACGACTTGGTTAAGTTTAGGCAACATAACTACTTGGTCGGGCTTAGGCAACAAAACCACTTGGTTTGGTTTAGGCAACAAAACTAGGGGTGGGGTTGGAGACGATCCCAGCTGGATCCCCAAATTTATTCTAAAACAGGCCTTGCAAGCCAAATATTGTGAGAAAAAATATATTCATGCAAACTAGCAGAGAGAAACTCAGTCTGACAGGAATTGTTACTGGTGGAGGAAGTCATACATCACTTTCAGAGATGAACTTTTCATAAGAGTTTTGACATTTGAATAGGGTTATGAGGTCACTCAGGGGGGACTTAAACATTATTTAAAATGCTCTCTCTTAATCACCTTCCTTTATGTGTTAGCTCGCTCCAGTCAGCCGACCATAGGAAGCACAGGGACTGAAAACCAAAAGCAATGCTATCCTGCCGGTTATTATCACGACGGGCACTTGGATGAGGATCTGATTTTGTTCACATTGTTAAAAGAGAAATCTGGTTGACAGTTGATGTTTTTTGGGGATGCACATGTTGCCAGGGCTTTTGTTAGAATTTCAGACAATTCCTCAAGATAAACTTTTCCCAGACTGTGACATCCATTCAGAGGCATGACAAGAATGCCCCGTGGACTGTATTTCTGCCAGGTCCCGGTTATGCTTGGTGACTCTGTGGGTGTGATTTGCATAACAACGTCCAGAGCCTAAAATGCATAATGTTTTTTTTGTAGATTATAGGCAAAGATACACAGACATTTCCACATTACATCACAGTTTTTACACCATGTACACCTCCTTGTAATCAATCACAGCATGAAACCGTAAACATATAATTATGCAAATCTTAATACGGTTCATGTTTACTCCTACAATTAGGCATTAAACACCCTCAATCAACCTGAGTGCTATCAATATCACATCCAGCTCATTTAGAATCATAAATGCTAATGTCAGCACGCTGATATGCTCGTAATGGCAATGCTAACATGCTGATGTTAAGTACATACTATGATTACCATCTTTGCTTAGCGTGTTAGCTAATCAACTCTAAACACAAAGTGCAACTCAAGGTGATGGGAATGTCTTTAATTTTGCAGGTTGTATTTGGTCATAAACCAAAGTTCTGGATAAATTAAACATTAAACATTTTGACCTGATGTTGACCAATTTGTCATGGAAATCCATTTAATAATAGTTTGGATACTCAACTAGTAATGCAAACTGAGGTAAGTTTTTATTATATTGATGTTTAAATAAGTTGTCTTGGCCACACCAACAGTACGCTGAAGTGAACTAACTTTTTGTCATTTTCCTATACTTATTTTCTGTAGGACAGGCATCATAGTAAAGCAAACCAACTCTCCAGACAAGCAGCAATTTTATCACATTAGCTCTCTGGATTGGCATATCTCAGCTACTGTACTTTGCCCACCTCTTCTATGTGTGTGGTGCACACTAAAAGGATGGAGTTTCACTTTCAGGCATTCTGTGCAGCAGAGAGAAGTGGTCGAGGAAGAAACAAGATGCAAGGAAGAGGTGACAGAAGAAATTATGCATTTGAACTTAACACAATTGAAGTGGATTTATCCTTTTGCAAGGTACCCACAAACACAACATAACACAACAATTACAAGTATTTTCCTTCTATTTTCACCTCACAAACCAAAATGCTTCAATTACATGTTAAAATTGCCAAGATTTCAGTTTCATCACATCCATTTGATCACATTACCTCTCCAGTTTTGCACATCATAAACAAAGTTTCAGTTTCAGTTGTCAAAACTAGCATTTTTTTTCAGTTAAGACCTCAAGGTAAAGGCCAATCTTACTCATGCTTCTATTACCTCTCGGTTATACTGCTGTTATTCTTTTTATGTGGGTGTAAAACAATAGTATCTTCGCCATCTGGTAAATGGTAAGCATTTTTAATAGGGCTGTCAATCGATTAAAATATTAAATTGTTTATTATTTCTTTAATTATTAATTAATCGCATATTTTGTATCTGTTCAAAATGTACCTTAAAGGGAGAATTGTCAAGTATTCAATGCTCTTATCAACATGGGAGTGGGCAAATCTGCTCATTTATGCAAATGTATGTATATATTTAATAATGGAAATCAATTAACAACACAAACCAATGACTAATATTGTCCAGAAACCCTAACAGTTACTGCATTTAGCATAAAAAATAGGCTCAAATCATAACATGGCAAACTCTTGACTATGACTTGCCCCACAATGAATGTGATTATCATAAAGTGGGCATGTCTGTAAAGGGGAGACTCGTGGGTACCAATAGAACCCATTTTCTTTCACATATCTTGAGGTCAGAGGTCAAGGGACCCTTTTGACAATGGCCATGTCAGTTTTTCATTGCCAAAATTTAGCGTACATTTGGAGCGTTACTTAGCCTCCTTCATGACAATCTAGTATGACATGGTTGATACCAATGGATTCCTTGGGTTTTTCTAGTTTCATATGATTCCAAAATCTTTAAAGCTAGCTTTAAAACTGAGCCCACTACAACCTAAAGATTGCAAATCCCGTTAATGAGTTAAAGAAATTAGTGGGATTGAAAGCGTTGTACTTTGTAGGCGGACCCTGACCACTCGTCTCACAGCCGGCTGCACATAGAGACCAATGTTATGTGTCCAGCTCGGAGGACGGCTCGTTTTGATTAAAATGAGGTTGTAGCTCGTTGTCTACCTTATTACAAAGAGCCGTCGTTTGTGTTTTAACAACATTTCGGTTATGATTTATTGATCCAGGAAGTTTGAATCTGTCAATATCTTTCCAACTTTACCGAAGTACATCATCTAGGGGGGCTCCGTAAATCAGCAATGCGTTGGCTGTCAGGAAAGATTGGAAGAAGTGCTCTATGAAGTAACTCGAGGGAACGAGTTACCTAACTCGAGGGAACAAGTTACTAACTTGAGGGAACGACTAAATAAAGATTTTCTCCTAGGTGTCTAGGGGGGCTCTGTAGTTTTCCTCCGTTCATATTGTTATTTGCTTTGTATTCATTTGTATTTTGTGCCTTTTCAGCACTTAGGTCAACTGTGGTTGTTTGACTTGACATCTCAGTTACTGTTCCTTCAATACTTCTGTCTGCATGGGGCATCCAGTGTGAGCTATAAACATAAATTGACTTGTGTCAAATGAACCGACACAACCTTATCCAACGCTTGAGTGTGTGTTGCACTAAAAGGATGGAGTTTCACTAGCAGAGACTCGAAAATGCAGGAAGAAAAAGAAAAAGTGGCAAGAACAAAAGAGACACGTGGTTAAGCTGCAACAACAAGTACTTGAAATCATGATTCAGTGCAGTTGGTGTGTTGGTGGAGGTTGAGCCAATGTCATGTTCTTCTGACCTTTTGCACGGTACCACACACGGCCTGATTTTGAATAAGGTAAAAAAAGAATTGGTCTGATTACCAAAGCGAGACCCAAAAATGCTTACAGCCAATGGCGGAAAGAGAAGGAATACCCATCCCGGTCTCACACGAAGGAGTATAAATACCACAACATTACACGGACATTCCGCTTGTCATGAGTATGCATTTTAGCTTTTTTTGCGTGTCATTTGTACGCTGCTTTTTGCCTGTCATTTATGCGCCACGCAAATTTCCGCAGAAAACCACTCACTTAGGTTCAGGCAAGAACAACACTTAGTTAGGGTAAGGGAAAACGTCATAGATGGGCTTAAAATATGTACGAAAAATAAGTAAAATAGGAACGGAAAACGCGTCACAAACGTCAATAATAAAAAAACGTGACAGTCGTCACGTGAGAGTCAACAATCTAGAAAGGCATACTTATTGCACACTAAACGCATTGCGCAAACTGGCTGGAAAACCAGTTCTCTATCTGATAACCTTTACCTGAACAAAGCAGCTGTCGGATGCATAAAGTTGTGCCAGTGTGCCAGAATTGATTTCATGCCCGAGGCAAGAACTAATGGCAACTGATCACATACCACTGCAACGTACACAATACAGTAGTTTGCACTTTTTCGATTCAGTTTAATTAACAGGTTAGATGGATGACATGGGTGCTGGTCCAGGTGCAGCGGATGTCAGCAATAGTCCAATGACAATTCTGCCTTGTTGGCTGCAGATGGAAGTTTTGGGCCACAAGGACAACAGATTCTATGATGGAGGGACAGGGGGAGATGTTGAAAGGTTGAAAGCAGTAGAGCTGAAAGAAGTTCATGAGAAGGTTATGACTTAGTGTGTTGGCCTAAAAAAACACTTTGTAGAGACAATAAAGCATCAAAATCAAGCCTGTCCTTTACTATTCACATGTGGCAGGTAGTCGCAGTTGTAGTTGGTGCATTGCAGTAACACACAGCTGTATGGCTGCTGCTGTTGGCTGGTGCCAGGGTTGGAGCTCATGGGGTTCATCAAGCCTTTGGTCCTCACAGGGGAAAAAAATCCATTTCTAATCGCAGGACTGTGTAGGACTGCAGGTCCTAATAATGCTGCGGGCCCCCTCTGGGTGGTAGAGCAGTCTCCCCCCCTGTGGCACTGAGGCAAATCTATTTCCCCTTCGGTGAGCCAGTGGCTCGCTCTACCCCAGAGGGAGCCCGGTACTGCTGTGTATTACAGCGTCCCTGCCCTGAGCTTTGGGGTTTTTACAAAAAGGGTGAGTGGCTATGATTTCAACAGGTTTCTGTCATTACCTGAGGGTACAGAGCATGTCAAATGGGGTTCAAAATGGTGCAGAACTCACAGATGAACAAATGAGTTTCACATTGCAGGCTAACCAACCATCTATCAAACCCAAGTTTACCCCTGGGCCACACTGGAGCTAAGTACCACCGAACGCTGAATAAGTCACCCTAAAGGACCAGTGTGTAACATTTCAGGGTATCTATTAACAGTAATGGAATATAATATTCACAACTATGTTTTCATTAGTGTATAATCACCTGAAACTAAGAATCATTTTGTTTTCGTTAGCTTAGAATGAGCCCTTCATATCTACATAGGGAGCATACGGAGTCCGCCATGTTGCTCCACCATGTTTCTACAGTAGCCCAGAATGGACAAACCAAAGACTGGCTCTAGAGAGAGCCTTTCACATTTTTATGTTACCTGAAGGCCACCGCAGTTCTCTGACACGCTTGTGAAACTGCGGTAACGTGAGCCACAGAGTGCAAAACCGTGGTACCACAAGCCACCGTCTGACTTTTCCGTTGCTCCTAAAGTAGTCTTATTATGGTAAGGATGGCCTCTGAGCGGGGCGAACCGCGTCACCACGGTGTTGCTCTCGGCGACTCACGTCACCGCAGTCTTGGAAAGGGAGGAGTGAGCAGAGGGGTAATCGGTTGCAATCTTCAACCACACCGCTAGATACCGCAAAATCCTACACACTGTACCTTTAAGGCGACCAAAATGTTACAGTTAACTTTCATGAACTGAGAACACACTGTGAAAGGGTTAAAGACGAAAACACGGACAACTCCCAGACCGGACAACGCCGTGGTAGCGAGCTGTCAATCACAAGGTAGTCACACCCTAAAACATCCCCTGCTTTATGATCTATTTGACTCTAAATGGGACCATAATTTACTAAATGAACATCATGCTGTATTGAAGA
>CAKALU010013166.1:0-97159 GCA_916700995.1 Hozukius guyotensis | reverse complement strand
CATTATAAATGTCATTTATATTTATTTTAGAAAGAAAAAGGTTACGGAGCGTGTGCTCATTTGTAAATAATAGTAATAATCCACAATTAAAACACAGAACTTATTTATTCATTCATGGAGCCGTGCAAGTCACTGCATTTCCTACAATACTGTCCTGCAAATATTTCAGAATAAAAGCCTTGTTTTAACAAATAGAGGAATTCTGTCCACAGAAAAAAAACACTTGAGGGATTTTATTCGGGTCCTCTTCACGGAATCCGCCATGTTTCTACAGTAGCCCAAAATGGACAAACCAAACCACTGGCTCTAGAGAGAGCCTTTCGCATTTTTACCCTTGTTACCTGAAGGCCATCGTACAGTATGTTCTCCAACACGCTTGGAAAGGGAGGGGTGAGTGGAGGGGTATTCAGTTGGTTAGAATAGTCCTTTTTCAGCCATCATTCATTTCATTTTGTACACCTGTGCTTTTCCTACTGTGACAAGTCAAAATGTCTTCCATGAAAAAGGCGTATCTGGTGGCACCCAAGCCCCAAGGAAGAGCGCCGGTCATTGATCCCAATGTTCATAGTGGCCAAACGGCGGTACTACAACTTCTGTGTCCGTCGTGTGATGCCATTGGGCCCAAAAAGACTTTTTCCCATAGACTTACATTGGGAACGAGACGTCTGTAACTCAGCGAATATTTTTTTTTGAGGTGAATCAACACCCCAGTATGAAAACTTGAATAGCCCTTATTTAAATCATTAGATCCTAAAAGTTGTAAAATGCACTAATAGGTGAATCCAGAGTTATTTCCCTTCATCCGTTCACGTGAATGAGATGGAGGCGGAGTTAGCAAGCCGTGACGACAGCGTGACGGCTGCGACCCCGTGACCGAGCGGACGCGACCGCGCCTGCTCCATGGGCCCAATGGATGCGGAAGGTCGCCGGGAGTTCCGGGTACTTTTCCAGTCGGAAGCCATTTCGGCATCACGCGCCACTGAGCAACTTTCATAGGAATGAACAGGGCCCCACCTCCAACACTGTATCCAATTCTCTTTATACATCCAATGGTGGCACCGCTAGATGCCACTAAATCCTACACACTGGTCCTTTAAAGGAAAATAAATAAATAAGTTTGCATGTTATTTTTCTGCTATTTGCCAACGTAACTGAAGGTGACTGTCATAGCCCGGCTCCTAGGCCATGACAAATACGGGAAAGGACGCAGTGAATGATTGTAAATTAAAGATAGTTATTGTAAATGAAGTACAGAAATAGCTACACATGTGGAGTGTGTCAGTCAGTAACATCAGTAATGTAGATGTGGATGTGTGAGCATAATGAAGTGTGATGTGTTGTGAGTGAAAACTAAAGAAAAGCCAAACAATGGCAGCCTGGGCAGGTTCTGGTAGGGATGAGTCCAGGTGAAGGAGAGAGGGACCAGAGCAACGCTTGATTGGGGCTCTTATGCTCAGGGCGCGCCAGCATCAGGTGCTCTGCATCAGGTGCTCTGCATCAGGCATCTTCTCCCGTGATACCTTCAAGGACACAGGGAAACAATAAATGGCAAATCCACACTCGCATCTCAGTAGTGAGGCAGGGGCCGCCACACCCCCGCCCCCCCCTTAAAGTCGGTGTCCCAAGGGAACACCGGTATACTATAAACCCATCCTATCAGAACAAATACCGCTACTCAAAGGACATAAAAAAACCCCAAAAAACCCAAATAACAGAAATAATATACGACCTTCGTACTGAATACTTTTCCCGTAGCTTTCTACCCCATCATCAGCAACCCTGTTACCTGAGAAGGAAATTAAGAAGGTGGCACAGAAAGAACAGGTGGATAAAACAGTATGACAGGACAATATATTATTCTAGACAGTCACACTAGTGACTAATCAATGCAGAGGGGCGCGTGATAGCGCATCAGCAATAATGTTGTCTGTTCCTTTAATATGTCTGATATCAAGGTTGTAAGCCTGAAGAAACAAGGACCACCTTGTCAGCCTCTGGTTTGGGCATCTAAGAGAATGCAAAAAACATCAGAGGATTGTGGTCTGTTTAAACCAAAGTTGGCCCTCCTGCTTCTACATACACGTCGAAATGTTGTAATGCCCAAATGAGAGCCAAAGCCTCCTTGTCAATAACAGAGTGATTTCGCTGGTGACTGTTAAACTTCTTTGAGAAGAAACTGACTGGCCTCACCACCTCCCGGTTGTCTCCCTGGAGCAAGACGGCACCTGCTCCCACCTGGCTGGCATCTACTTGGAGCATGAACGCTCGATCAAAACAAGGAGCAGCTAAAACGGGAGAAGAGCATAACAGAGTTTTTATGGACATTGTGTATCTATGTGATGTAATGTGGCTTGTAGCTTGAGGAGCACATAAACCTGTATACACCCATAGAAAAACTAAGAAAGTTACATGTGCAGTCAGAGGTATTTGGACAATGATACATTACATTGACTTCAGATGAGGAATCATAATGTATCTGATATGAATAAAAACTATTGGAATTTTACGGCACACAAATTTCACTTCAATTCAAAACTCTTTCCATCAGGAGCAGCCCTCCTGATACCATTATTGATCCTACTGTAGAATCTCAACTCATCACTTCATCTGACCTATCTCTGCCTCTCCCCCACCCTGTTTCCTGTTTCAGTATTTTCCCATAATGTATGGTATGGATCACTAGACAAAAGCGCCCTATGTGACTCTCCTTTCTCCTCTACCATTACTCTCTCCATCGCTCACTCTCTTACTGCTTCCTTTTTTCAGCAGAGCATCACTTTCTTACAGTATCCATAGCAACGTGCATTACCTGAAATTTAACTGATGAAATCAATTGTAGGACCACACTTTTCACAGCACTTCCTAGCAAATGGCGACGTCGTCATCATCCTCAACAATGCATGTTCTGTACCGCTGGCTGAGCTTTATATAGTCATTGTTACCATCACTCTTTTCACTGCTCTGGATATGAAAGTTTCCTTTGAACACGTCCTTGTTTAAACCAGTATGAAATGCACAATTTACAAGTTTTTTTAATAACAAAACTTTAACAGCTTAAGCCAAACCTTAGTGAAGGGCAAAATACGTATGACAATTTAAATAAATTTTACTCTATCTTTGTTAACGTGAGTAGATTTTGTTACACTTTAACCAGTGTTGGCGCTTACGTCTATGCAGAGTTGCCAGGTTTTTAGGTAATTTTACAGATCCACAATCATCATAGTAATTAGGTGATAATTAAAAAGTAACCTATTTGAAATTTCTTTGGAATTACTGCCAAATTACTCCAGTATTTACCTCAAAATGTATCGAAAATTACTTTATAGTGTTACCGATTTTTGTATTTTCTGCAAAAAGTGGTCTGTTTTGATGAAGAGTGAAATAGCAAGATATGGGGATGCCTGGCCCGAGGATCTGGCAACACGCTGCACTCTGCAATGTATGCTACCTGCAGCTCTGACAGTAGTAGACCCTAAACGGTCGTCCGTCAGTATTTTGGTTTAAACATTACTTTGTGTTACTAACAGAGAGAAGGACAAAGTAAAAGGGCAGATGGAGAAGAGGGCTGAAGAGTGGAAGAAAAGAGAGGGAAGTGGGTGAAGCGAGGATAGAGAGTAGAAGTACAGAGAGAGGGTTAGAGGAGGAGACTGATATGTACAGTATGCAAGTGTCACAACAAGGCGGCACAGTGACATTAATTTTTGTGTCCTCGATACATAGTTGGTAGACTTGGTACGAATTGGCTACTTATGGGCTACTGTAGTTGTTGAGCTACGAACAAGCTAACCTCTAACACGCTAGCTAGCTGGGAACGGGGTCATCCCTGCGTTCCTAGGGTCCTATGTTCCCAAGGCCCTATACCTACAGTTTGAAATCAAGGTTTGAAAGAGGAGACTGAAAGTTTGAAAGTTGAACCTCGTGGAACTATGTTGTACCATTCCAAAGCTACTCCCTCTACAACTTGATATAAGCTCACATTGCAAGAGATCAAGGTCAAGGTCAAATTTGTGTCTAGAGCGCTTTTAAAACAATACCAAAGTGCTTTACAACAAACATAATTGAGCAAAAAAGATTATCACAAGACATACTTTAATACATGCATAAATACACATTGCACACATAAACTAGCTACTCAACAGTGAAGCCGAACAGTCTTTCTATAAAAACTCAATTTGTATTTGATTGTCCAATAAAAAGCAGATTCTCTGAAACAAGCAACTTGAAATTGAGAGTGAAAGGGATTTTCTGTTCCAATTATAAAGTCGAGAAGCTCTCTCATTCATCCATTTGCTTCCATTATAGGTTCACTTCTCACTTTATTAAGGGAGCAACAATCACATTATTAGACTTATAGGACTTGGCAGTAGACATCTCACAAAGCACAAACACACTCACAAACACTCGTCGTAGACACATTTGGAGTCGTTTGCCTCTAAATAATTGAGCGCACAAAGAGCAGAAATAACCTTATTTCTTTTTCATCAACAACATCTAATAAAAAAAAAAGTTTATTTTTCCGACCTGTTTCTTCTCAGGAACAGAACAATCCATCTGATCTCTGGGCATTTTGACGTTTTATTGTGAATTGAAATATCTTTCACTTGGTCCCAGAGTAAGTAAGCATTTTCTGTCCGTGTTAGACAATTCCAATCGCCATTATTAAGGGGACTGATTGCCTTTCTTTCATACACTAACTAGTTCTGCTAAATGCGTCATTCTCCCGTCACCTCTGCAGGTTCAAGGTTACTCTCTGTCTGCCCTTTCCAAAAATCAGGCTTTTCTTCTTTTTTTCTTTTTTCCAGTTGCTGTGGTTACTACCAGGAGCAGGCAATGCATTGTTTCCTGTTGATGGTCGGGTCCAACCCGTTCTCCCTCCCAACTCGTCAAGTACTGCCGATTGGGCGGCGCCCCTCGGCATCGGATACCGACGCACGGAGGCACCCTTTATTGACAAACCAGGCTTTCATCTAACTCCAATGCAAACTCACCCACGGCATTACTCAACGGTCAGAGCAAGTGACGCAGTATTGATAGCGTGAGAATCTGCTTTGTGGTGGATGGGTCAAACAAACACAGGACTTTCAACCAGGAGACCGGTGTTTGTGTCCCGTGTGAAAAGTAACGTTAACTTATTTTGTCACGTCAGTCTTTAGTTGGTGAGGTCAGTTTGTGAGTCACGTGAGTCGTTAGTCGGTGAAGTTAACGTCAACCACGACCGTTTCCTAACCCTACCTAAGTGGATATGTTGCCTAAACTTAACTTCCTTTGAAAACTAGGGCTCTCAATCGATTAAAATATTTAATCGCAATTAATCACGTTTTTTTATCTGTTCAAAATGTACCTTAAAGGGGGATTTGTCAAGTATTTAATACTCTTATCAACATGGGCAAATCTGCTCCTTAATGCAAATATATGTATATATTTATTATTGGAAATCAATTAACAATGACTAATATTAGAAACCCTCACAGGTACTGCATTTAGCATAAAAAAATATGCTCAAAGTCAAATAGCCTACGTTTGGAGCGTTATTTAACGTCCTTCGCAAGCTAGTATGACATGGTTGGTACTAGGGATGCGCCGATACCAGTATCGGGTATCGGGTCCGATACTGTGCTCATGTACTCGTACTCGCAAAATGGCTCCGATACAACGGCATCGATACCACTTTACAGCAGTGCGACGTTAACCTCTCATCACCATCTTTCCGGTCCTCACACTCCACCCACCCGACGGTGCTGGCGAGACGGGCCGGTGGTCCGCCCGACCCCGCTTGGCCGGGATCCCACCTCAGCCTCACTTTCATTGCGCCACGGGGTTTTGCTTGCACCCTCTGACTGGCGCATGCGTTAGACTCTTTGGTCCGTGTTTCAAGACGGGTCGGGTGGGTTGCCAACAACACCACAGACCCCTGGCGCCTTTTACGTGGGCCGCGGCACGACGTAGTCGGGGCGCACTGAGGACAGTCTGCCCCGTCACGGTGCGGCGAGGTCCGGGCGGGGAGCGTTGTAAAGCTGCGGCCGCGAGCCACCTCCGCCCCGAGCCTTTCCAAGATGACCTAGAGCCGGTCGCGGCGCACCGCCTCGCGGGACTCCCCAGCCTGCCGTGTGTCGCTCACACCCGCTTGTGTACTCGCTGTTAACGAGGGTCTTTTGGCACAGAGAAGTACTCGTATCGGTACTCGGTATCGGCGAGTACACAAATCTAAGTACTTGTAGTCGTACTCGGTCTGAAAAAAAATGGTATCGGTGCGTTAACTTTGACAGCCCTAGTGAAAACAGAAGTTTATTTTGAAAGAACGCTATGCATGTAACGAGCGTATATTGACACGCCGTCCCTGGTCCATCCAAAAGTAACGAGGGTAACCCTGAGCGTCGGTCTCTGACACCGAGGGGCACTGACCAAGTGGCGATAATTGACAAGTGTGTTGTCGGGTCATTGCTAATGGGTGGTCCAGTGCAAAAGGGTGACGGTGTGTGGGAGCATATCTGAGTCCGCAGTGTCACTCTCTTTCTCCTCTCTTTTGTCTGTCTCTCTTGCTCCCCTCACCTCCCGTTTCTCGTCTTTCTCACCCACCCCGCGGCGTGTTTCTAGCCATGTGGTGCAATTTATTTAACTCTCTTTATCTCTCTACTCAGATTTACTCCTCATCTTCATCTGTTGTTTTCCTTGCTTAATTGTGAGTAGTAGTAGCAGTGTTTTTGCCACATGGGGCTCTAGGGATGGCAATATTTGTCTGTTGATCCCCTATTTTGGTCCAGACTGACAGATTTGCTCTCTTCAAATTGGCACACAAGAAATGTAATATGTGTGTAATATAAGCAGCACTTCCATGTTGGTCAACGGCTACATTTTTTCAGTAGCCTAGCAACAATTGCAACAGTCAACCTCAAAGAAATGGCTTGTTGCTCACTCCCCTCTTAATGTGTTGTGGACCACTGCAGGACGTACTGTATTTCAAACTAAAAAGAGAACGGACACAAAAGCAGACACAATAATGAGACATAACCAAAGTATTGTAGCAAAATGCTTCATGTTTTAAGCATGGACATTTACTGAATAATCTGCTCTAACAGTGTAAGGTTTGTGTTCATCTCCCTGTGTCAAACCTTTTTTCTCTTTCTCCCTTCCCTGTCTTCCTTCCTTCTCCTCTAATCTCCAAGAGCTAGATGCTATTTTTGTCATTTGTTTCCATTAGGATCAGGAGCAGGCAAAGCACTGTTTTCTTCTGATGGCCACTTTGCTGATAGGTGGCCCAGTGCAACAACACAATGATTAGGGGTTGGCACAGAGAATACTAATGAAAGCAATGGCTGACCCTGCTGAATATCAATGGCAAGGCCCACGCTTTTAGTACACTCTGTGTGTTTTGTCTGTACATGTACCCACATGCTGCAAGTGGTGTTTTCATGAGACATGAGCAACTGTACACAGTTTGATATCTGCAGGGGGAAACCTGATTTCTGGACTTTCTTTACCAGCCCGTTCACACGAAAAGGCGTGTAAATACCACGATAATGCGCAAGGCGTTTATCGGCAATGACTACGCCTTTCTTGATTTCCGCGTGTCTTTTGTACGCCATGTATCCTGTACTGACTGTAATGGAAACGCATCCGTGTATAAATGCTACGGTAAGAGGTAATGACGTAGTATAAAACGTGAGAAAGACCACTTACAACAATCACCGGACTTTTGACCAGGAGACCCGTGTTTGAGACCGTGGTTTACCAGTGATTTGTGAGTTATGATAGTGACGTTTAAGATAGTGACGTTTACGATAGTGACGTTTACGATAGTGACGTTTACGATAGTGACGTTTACGATAGTGACGTTGACATAGTGACGTTGACATAGTGACGTGTTTTCCGGAGTTATTTCCATACTGCCCCCCCCCCCTTAATGTTTTCACTTTCCCTAACTAAGTGGTTTTCTTGTTTCTTGTCACATGTTTTTTGTTGATGTTTGTGACATGTTTTCTGTAGTTATTTCCATACCATTGATTCATTAATTCATGTTTATTTCTGATTTATGACTAGAACAACTAGTCACACAGTGATGAGCTGCATCTCAAATTAATCTTCAGGTTACACCACTTCTATGTGACATCTACTATTGACCTTCTATCTCCCCCGTACCCTATAAAAAAGACAAAAATGGGTCGGTTGTGGGTCTCGGAGGGTTTAGAAAAGATCAACTTGGTTAGGCCGAGGCAACAAAACTACTAAGGTTTAGGAAAAGATTGTGGTTTGGGTTAAAACAACTCTAGAAGTGCAGTAACTTAAGTACGGAAGTTACGTGACAAATAAACCAATTTTGACTTGTGGTTTCACACAGGACATGAACACCGGTCTCCTGGGCTAAAGTCCTGTGTTTTTTGACCCACCCGCATCTAGCCGGACCTCCTGCCTATGTGGTTCGCCACTTATTATACTTCCTGGTTCACAATTAGGTGGATTAGTGTCATCATTAATCATCATGAATCATTAAAAATGATTTTGTGCTGACCATCACACATAAAATGTGAAATTTGTGTCTGTGTACACAAATCAATTTTCTCTAATTTTCTATTCTTGATGCCTGTCATCGGTGCACCGGGGTTGGATTCTGCACGAAATCAGACAAAAGCATGCAAGTTCACCGGAAACTCCAGTAGGGTCTCCGGCAGCGAACTGCAATCCGTGGACAAACCCAGATTAGGCTTTGCTGCCGCCTTCGACCTGCAGTCGGAGCAGTGGGAGCCAACACCGACACCACGTTGCTGAAGACCCGGGCCGTATTGCCGGGCCCGATGAAGGGAAAAGAGGCACGAGAAAACAAGAACCACACTGCTGCAGTAAAATGAGAGGTTCTCTAAAGGGACTACACTACCGCTTTTGTCCACAGGGCTTTAATAAATCTTATTCCAAGTTTTTTTCTTTTTTTTTTCTACCAGAGCCCTTCAAGGAAACAGTTAATTAAATGTAATGTCTGCTTTGACTACTGTAATATATAGTTTAATCACAGTTGTTTTTACATAACCCCAGCCTACTAAGTACTTATTTTTTAGTGAATTTCTCTATAACTGTCTATTGTTCCCTTGTGTGTGTTTTTATCTCTATTAGTTGTGACCTTATTTGCCCAACGGGATCATTAAAGTGTGATTTTATGTTACAATTTGATGGGGTTTTAGCTGGATTCCCTAAGTACCCTGATGGACCAGGTGTGGGTCTATGTTTAGTGAAAGCCACATTGGGTCTGGGATTCTTTACCGTGACTTATACCAGTGTGTTTTTGGCTGAAAAATGTCAACTGATGGAAGGTATTAGATGGCTACTTCAGCAGCATGGCAGGTCAAATTCCTACTGGAGGTTCCGGTGACTCATCCTCCCTAGCTTACTGTGTGTGTGTGTTTGCTGCCGTTCTCCCCGGGAATAGCCCCACAGCAGCGTGACGCACAGCGTGCTGTCACACACTCACATGCGGCGCCTGCCTGCAGGGATTTGTGTGCATTGGGGTAGATCTATTTATCTCTCTGCGTGTCTCTTTTTCGTCCTCTACTTCTGAGGCGACCAGCAGCTAGTTCACCCTGACAAACACCCTCGTCTTTTAGAAAACAGTAACCAACACACGTGTGCTGTCTGTAAAGCTTTTATCTGAAGTAGGGTGCACACGTAAGGTTAAAAAAAAACACTAGCTTCCTCCAACAGCAGGCATAACATGTAGAGCTTGTCAGCACATTGCTTAGGTGAGCTGTGAAGACTGTGGCTGTCATTGTAGGTGAAATACATTATATATACATATATAAACAGTGTATATGTATACTGTATATATATATATTTATATATATATATATATATATTAGGGCTGTCAATCGATTAAAATAGTTAATTGCGATTTATCGCAAATTAATTGCACATTTTTAATCTGTTCAAAATGTAACTTAAAGGGAGATTTGTCAAGTATTTAATACTCTTATCAACATGGACGTGAACAAATATGGTGCTTTTTGCAAATATATGTATATATTTATTATTGGAAATCAATTAACGACACAAAACAATGACAAATATTGTCCAGAAACCCTCACAGGTTATTATATGTCATTGTTTTGTGTTGTTAATTTACTTCAAATAATAAATATAAACATACATTTGCATAAAATAAGCATATTTGCCCACTCCCTTGTTAATAACACTATTAAATACTTGAAAAATAGCCCTTTCATCAACAGCTGTCAGTGTGTCAGTGTGCTGACTGACTTGACTATGACTTGCTCCCAAACTGCATGTGATTATCATAAAGTGGGCATGTCTGTAAAGGGGAGACTCGTGGGTACCCATAGAACCCATTTACATTCACATATCTGGAGGTCAGAGGTCAAGGGACCCCTTTGAAAATGGCCACGACAGTTTTTCCTCGCCAAAAATTAGTTTGGAGCGTTATTTAGCCTCTTTCCCAAACAACCTAGTATGACATGGTTGGTATCAATGGATTCCTTATATTTTTCTAGTTCCATATGAGGCCAGTATCTTCACTCTAGCTTCACAACTAAGCTCGCTATAACATCCAAAAGATCGATTGAGTTAATGCGTTAACTTTGTGTTTAATTTTTGGCGTTAAAACGAATGTGCGCTAAAGCGTTATTATCTCGTTAACTTTGTCAGCCTTACAAAAAAAATAATTACTGCAGCTTAAAGTCAAATGAAAACTCCTTAATATGCTGCTGCTGAGTCTGTCCTCTACACTTCAGACACACCTCCATCTGTTCACAGGGTTGCTTCAATTCTGTTAAACAAATGAGTGAAATGACGGAGCCCAGTGATAAGGCCCTCAACGCGGCAGTGACCGACAGTATGTGGCAGTCGTTCAGTTCCTGAACTGAGGCTCGTCTTAAATTAAACCAAGAAAAACAGCTTTAATAATTTGTTTTCATGAATTTGCATAATGCTGCCCTTATTTGAGGCATCTTATTTAACATTTAAATTTATGTAAATTAGCTCAGAGCCAAATATGCGAGGAACACCGAGGGCTCACAGTGGATTTACCATCACTGGCACATACTGGCACAACATACCAAAATTAACGAGAGAAATTAATTTGTTCCTCTGGGCTGTTGCTGTAAATACAAACATCCTCTGTGAAAGCACATAGAGAAGTGAGCGTTAAATAAAGGTATCACAGTGCTTTAAAATGCAGCATTTGGCATCCGTGATTATCACTAACATTTCTCTTGGTGCATGTGTAATTTAGAGAGAAATGTGCGGTGTAAAAAATGCCACCTCTGACATGCTTAAATGTAAATGTTCACAGTTCTAAAAATGAGGGAATGCTTTCTGACATTCAGTTCAAACCTTTTTCTCAAGGCTTTAAAACCTCCTTTTTATGGTTTCTCCTCCCTGAATCCAAACCTTCTTTTCATGCTCGCAGTGTTGAAATCAAAGCGGGATCACAGCTATCTCCTGAATTCACCTGCTCTGTGTATAGCTGGCGGTCCTAAAAATTCTGTATATGTGACTAAAGTCCTGCCTCGACGGGATTAGTTTTACCGAGATATGAGGTAATGTCATTTTATTTTATTTCTGGTCCTCTGTAAATAAAATTACTTATGATTTTTAGTGTATTTCAGGCAAACTGGAGGTTCTCTGTTCAGTGTTGCCACTATTATCAGAAAGATGATTGCCATAGCATTACGCCTCATCCACACAGGGAGCATCAGGAGCGCGTGGCGTCGCTCGCGTGGCGTGGCTGCGTGATTCGCGCGTGGGGTGTTCACACCAGCTGCGTTTCAGCTGCATTTCAGCTGCATGTCTGCTGCGTTTCTGCTGCTGCAGCTGCTGCTGTCAGCCCTTTCTTTCTACATAGAGTTTGCCTTTCATAATGGCAATTTCATTTCATTATTAATATCATTTATATTTATTTTAGACAGAGAAAGGTAAAGAAATGTGCTGTAAATTGTAAATAATAGTAATAATCCACAATTAAAACCCCGTACTATATTCATTCATGGAGCTCTCCAAGTCACTGCATGTTCCACATCGCTGTCCGACACATATTTCAGAATAAAAGCTTTGTCTTAACAAATGAAGGAATTATGTCCATAAAACAACACTTGAGGGCTTTTATTTTGAAATGAAAGCAGGAAGTGTAGATTTAAAAATAAGTCTTTACTTTTTTCATCTCTGTAACATAGTCTACAGATCAAAACTGTAGTAATGTAGCTGATATGATGTCAATATACAGTCAATAGATCACCTTCACTGTCTGTTGTTGCTGTGAACCGTGCGCAGCACGCGTCAAAATAGGCGAGACGTCGGATCTCTAGAAGAGACGCAGCTGAGACGCAATGTGGCTGCTCTAACCTGTTAACAGTGTGGTTGAGGCGTTATACACAATATAAGTAAATCAAAACGGACAATCAAGAGGTTGTGCATGAAAAATCTGATGAGATGAGTAATAACTTTGCTTCATTAGACAACTACACATAACCATCAGTGTCAATTATCAAACTCAAAGGCAAATCTCAGCAAGGACAGAGCCGGCTGACAGCTATCTCTACATCGTGTGAGCGCTCGTTGCCAGCACAGTGTGTTTTTGCTGTTTCATGGTGGGAAGGCAGCAGCAGGACCAGAGATGCCTGCAGGCTCAGCAAAGTGGTAAAAAAAGACTTGTTCTGTCATGGGGCTGAGGCCGGACTCCCTGGAGGCAAAGCTGGGAGGGGAGGGCGAGTCCAGGTCGAGCGCCGTCCTAAGCCCTTTTCACAGGGGGGCTGGTGTCATATGGGGACCTCATGTAGTTCATGAATTACCACTCAACCTCTGTGTTCTGCGGAACACAAACAACACATCAAAACTTGCATGAATTGTTCTCTTTTTTTAAGTGAAATGAAAAAAAGCCCAGTCGCACAGCAGTCCGTGAAGTAGTCATGAAATGTAATGTATTGATTTGTGTACTTGGACACAAATTAAAAAAAAAAAAAAAATGTCGTTATCAATTTGTATGTAATTGTGAACCAGGAAGTATAAATAGTGTAGGGAGGAGGTCAAAGTGAATGAGTGGGTCAAAAAACGTTTGTGTCCCGTGTGAAACCAGAGGTCAAAGTTGATTTATTTGTCACGTAACTTCCGCACTTAAGTTATGGCACTTCTGGTGTTATTGAAACCCAGACCAATATCTTTTACCTAATTAAATGCTTCTGTTGCTGAAACCTAACCAAGTCGATCTATTCCTAAACCTAACTAAGTCGTTTTGTTGCCTAAACCTAACCAAGTCGATCTAAGTAGTTTTATTTTGAAAAGACTGGGGCGGAAATTGACATGTGCGTCATGTGCTACTGGACAAAAAGGAAAAAGCACGAAAAATACGTTGCTGAAAGTCGTGCTGAGCGTCACGAAAAAAAAGGGGAAATTTGTGTCTGTGTACACGATTCAAATAGATTAAATTTCGTGACTATTTCACGAACTGCTGTGAGACTGATACATTGTTTTACTGCCTATATTTATGATTTCAGAAGGAATACTGCAACTTGTCTTTGACAACTTTAGCCTCTGCCTCAGCACCTAAACCTGTGACACAGGACGGTTCATTTGATATTTTACGAAAAGTTATTCCTAATTTTTTGTGCGTTTTCTTACGAATGTCCAGAATCAATTTCCGCTCCAGTATTTTCAAAATAAACTTCCCGTCTTCACAGGAAACAACTTTGTTAGGTTTAGGCAAGAAAACTATTTAGGTAGGGTTAGGAAAGATCGTAGTTAAGTTACGCCACACCGGAAGTGGTGCAAGTACGTAAGTAATGTGTACAAAAACTACTCAGGTTTAGGAAAAGATTGTGGTTTGGTTTAAAATAACACCGGAAGTGGCGTAACGTAAGTACGGAAGTTACGTGACAAAAACTACTTAGGTAGGTTTAGGCAAAAAAACAAATTAGTTAGGTTTAGGAAAGATCGTAGTGAAGTAACACCACACCGAAAGTAGTTACTTAACACCGGAAGTGGCATAATTACGGAAGTTATGTGACAAAAACTACTTAGTTAGGTTTAGTAAAAAAGATTGTGGTCTGGGTTAAAATAACACGGGAAGTGGCGTAATTTAAGTACAGAAGTTACATAACAAATAAATTAGTGCTCCTCCACAGTGTTCAACTTTGCCATAAATGCCTCCTACTAGAGCAGCTGCAGCTTCAGCAGGCAATGGGTACTTTTTCTGAGTGTTTGTATCCCTGCTTGACCCAACATCCCCTACAAGGTCACATTTAAATACAAACATTGTTATTCTGTAATTAACAATACAGGATGGGATACCATCAAAAGATGTTGAATTCTTTAAGCTTCTACCTGTCGGGCTGCTTCAGCCTACCTTTAGCTCATCAACATGCAGTTGCCAATTTACACTTCCAAAGTACATTATATTGGCTGTTTACTTTACCAGCTGCCTTCCCATTGCCTGTGTTGTTGACTGACTGTCACTCTACCTGTTTTGTTGGACTTTTTTACCACTTTGTTATGTTCTGCCTAATTAAATTACAGTCTACAAGTAAGAAAACTTTTAAGTTACACAGCCCTGGTGTTACCACCACAGCTGGCTAGTGAACACTGCTGTTCCAGTACTGTCAAAACTCCTATCTTAAGAAGACTGCTAGACAACATCCCCTAATGGAATGTGGATATCTTAATTATATGTTATTCTTTAATTATTTGATATCTGCATGGTGAATCATATCAAGATGTGATTTTCGGGGGGGTTTTATCCATCGCCATCTTTGGTTTTACTTGGTTTGCATTGACTTTGATGAAGAGTCCACCTTGTTGCAGTAAATCATGTATTTTATTTCCTGATTTTACGCTGATCTGACAGTTTTTCCCCACCTTATAGTTTGCTGAGTATATTGTCTATGGCCATTATATTTTGTATATTAAACATTCTTCTTTTTACAATTTTTATGGATGCCGTAGTGGCTCATTTTTAACTGTGGTAGATCACCATGGCTACAAAGCAATTTCATTTTATATTAGATTAGATTGAAACCTGTAAACAGCCCGAGTCATCATTCCTAGTGTATCCAGAGAGGGGACAAAAGACTTTACCATAAAGTGTAATAAAGAGCAAATGGGTTTGCTGTTCCAGACTTTCCATTTCCACTCTGGTTATAAAACAGACCTTCTAACAAATGGAAGGATATTTTTTGTCACTCTTTTTAAAACATGACGATGATTAAAACTGCATTTTAATTGCGCAAAGTTTCTTTCATCCCTGACAGGATTCCTGACAGCGTCGAAGCTTTTACACTCTTGTTCCATCACTGCGGCTCAGATATAACAAAAAATTCCACTGTGTGATGATAAATGGAACAAAAAAAACCAATACCCGCTGTTGTCTTTTAATAGAAAAATAATCTGCCCACTGTTAATGAGCTCCCGTGATTGTGAATGCAACATTTTTTTCAGGTATCAGACATTAACTAGTTTTCCTCTCCTCCCTCCACCCTCTGCTCTCGGCAGCAGAAACAGTCTCACTTTACTGTTGTTTCTTTATGTGCAATACATATTCATAGTAGTTTGTTCATCATCAGACAAAATGAAAAACATATGCACTCTATCCTAAAGACATGTTTAATAATTCCCACACTTATTTATAGCCTTAACCTTACTTTTAATATGTGGAAAATATTACTAGCTTCTTATTTTAGTCTAGTTAAGTGATTATATTGTGTATATTTTACATTGTTGAATATGAATCATTGCTGTCGCAATAACCTAATTTCCCCACGGGTTTCAGTGTTTCATCTCATATCATGAGGACTGAAGACATTATTTTTTTTTTTAATTATTGTTGTTAAAATGTACTAGGATTATCTTGAATGCTATCGAGGACGGAACCTGACAAAATAAAAAAAATAATGAATAATAAACAAATGACTTGATAAATAAAATAAATATGTAATTTAATGTAGCAAAAATAAGAAGAATACATAAATAAATATAGCCATTAATTAATTGATGAAATGTGACATTAATTCATATTTCTGTTTTAATTTGCTTCTTTGTTTATGTTTCTTTGTATTAATTCCCGTATTTATTTAATATTCTGTTAATTTCCCCTTTTATTTATTAATGTATTTATTTTCTTATTACTTTGTAAATTAATTTATTCATTTTTGTATTTGTTTTTTTAATTTATTTATTTATTTTTGATTTAATTTATTCATTTATTTATTTATTCTGTCACTTATTTTTTTTTATTTTATATTTATTTATGCACAATTTTCCCTTTGCATTTCACCCCTTATTTATTTCCCCAAATGAGGCTGAAATATGTAAATAAATGTATAAAGAACAGAATACAGAAATAAATAAATTTGGGGAAAAAAATAGGGGTGAAATGCACATGGGGAAATCATGCAGAAATAAATAAATGAATACACACATTTAAAAATAGATACAAAATACATAAAAAGTGCAAAAATTAAATGAATAAATTAAAAATAAATGCAAAAATAAATACATAAATTAAAAAAACAGTAAAAATAAATATATCAATAAATAAAAGGGAAAATTAAATGGGAGAGTAGATAAATAAGGGAATTAATACAAAGATAAATAAATTAAAAAGCAAAAAACAAAAATATCAATTCATGTCACATTTTATAAATTAATTTATGGTTACATTTATTTTTAATATTATGTTTGCTACATTTAATGATATATTGATTTATTTGTCGAGTCATTTATTAATTTATTTTTAATTTTGGCAGGTTCCGTCCTCCATAGAATGCTTGCTGTTTGCCTTATTCTCACTTGCTGCAATGACCCACTCTCCCCACAGGGATCATTACACTTCCATCCCATTGATCTCTCTCTCTCTTTCTCTCTCTCTCTCTCTCTCTCTCTCTCTCTCTCTCTCTCTCTCTCTCTCCTGCTGTCTTTGGCTCTTTTCACCATCACAGAGAAAATTGACCTTCACCTCCCTTATCATTATCCCACAAAGTCTAATTGTGATCACACTCTCATGTGCGCTCACACTTTATACATTATTATCAGCCCTTATCATCACCCTTAATTACAATCCATACATCAACAGGTTCCAGACTGATGCCATATGCCGCTCTCCTCTCTGATGAACACAAAGAAAAACTCATTACTGGATGTCTGGTAGGGACAGACTGACTGGAGAAGTTTTATCATCATAGGTGCCAATTTCAGTGTGAGATGGAAGTCAGATTATGTGCATGTATTTGTGGGTGCATGCTTTTAGAGCTTGGCCAACTGTTAATGCATCACATTATTTTTTTTTCTCCAGATAAATAAATGAGGGTTGTCATGAAATAAGGTGTTTTTTTTTGTAATCCCTTAAGATATCCTGTGTGGGTGTGTATCTGCAGTGTGTTTGTGCCGGTTATTGTTGGTTGCGCGCATGTGTAGATATTAATAAATTTGACTTTATTATGCTCCTGACAGGCTGTGATTACATGTTTTTGTCCCCTTTGTCGTCGGTGACGGTGGATGTTCTCGTTTCCACCGCCGAGGATGACGGGAAAATAAAAAGGTCTGTAAACACTTCCTCTTGTTATCTCTCCTCGCCTCCCACCCGCCTCCCCTCAGCCACGCTCCGACGTCCCACTAACTCCCCTCCTCTCCTCTCTGTGGTGAGCCATGTGGCGGCTGTGTCATTTATGGCCTTAATGATATAGAGATGTATTTAACTTCTCTCTCTTGGTGTCTTTGTTCCTCTGACTTTAGTAGCAGTCAGCATTTGTTGCAGTTGTTTGATCGCACAAATTGAACCAAGGCCTTTATAAAAAAATAACTAAACTGTGCTTACATTTGTTCATTTGTGGATTCACTCATTAAATAGCAGTAATGACTGATAGAAATATTACAGTAAATGCCCATCACAGCCTTTTAAAAAAAGAAGACATGACATGTTTCACTCACTGACTTCATGCCTTCATCCGAAGTGGGTGACGAGTGTGTGAGTGAAGGGAACAATGAGTATTATGCAGAGACGTCGCTTGTCAAACATTTCCCCGAAGCTTCGGATACGATAACAACTCCTAACAACAAGAGCGGGCTTATATGGCGACAGTTCAATCTCCATGACAACTGAGCAAACTCCACCTGCTGATGAAGACCTCGTGATGCGATCGAAAGCACCGGATAAAAGCGAGTAAGAGGACCTTAAATTGGGATAGTCTTGTTGATTATTGATTAAAAGGGACACATGGATACAGGTCGCTGCCAGCGATGAGTGATGATCACAGTGACCAGGATGTTTCCTCCCATTTGGATTTAATCAAATTTTAAACTATTTTATATTAAATTAGTTTGTAGAAGGTTTTTTTTGTATAATAAAGGTTATTTGTATTATCATAAAAAAAAGGCGCTGGCGAGCAGGCAATGGAGTAGGCTACATATCTGACATGCTCCGCTGAATCTCGGATTAAAAGTCTTATTTAGGCACCTTACACCCACGAAAGGCTACGGAATATTGTTCTAAGTTCATTGTTCTCACACTGAATTAGTTCAATCCTGATATTGCCGCGCTAATGGCCAACAATTTGCGAAAGTGCAAATTTACTGGAGGAACCGCCACTGCTGGGCCTAAAGCCTCGAGCTCGAGTGCTTCATTAACCGGAAGCAGCACTGATTCTCTCCAGCCAGAGGACCGAATGGAGATGGCAGACCTGAAGGTCCAAATCCTCATGTCGCTGAAAAAAGACATCGCTGCACTGCTTAGGTCGGATCTAAAGACCGCCCTGGCCGAGGAATTTGAAACTGTCAAATTCGAACTGCATGCAGTGAAAGCAGAAGCGTCAAATAATACTGCAGCAATTCGCTCCGAGGTGGAGACGATGAAAACAACTATATCGGAAATGGAGCACGGGCTTTCATCGTGCTCAAGGGACGTGACTTCGCTGTTTACCGAGGTAGGAAAACTAGAGACGGAGGTGACGGGAGAAGGGCCTCAACATGGAGGGAAGGATGAGGCGCTCCAACATCCGAATACTAAACGTCCCAGAGACCGCGGGCTCGAGCAACCCGCGGCAGTCTCCAAACTACTACTACTCACACAGGCGTCTGTAGGCAAGGAAACCGGATGCCGGAAGTACATTATTACCAGGGTTGCATTGAAGTTCTTCGCCGTGCCAGGGACTCCGGTCCGCTCCAGTTTACAACAAAAACAGTGATCGGCTTAGTGTGTGGTACACGTTCATTTAAAGTTTTGTACAACACGGTGTAACTTTATTTCCTGCCTTTACTTTGCGCTACACTCTCTCTGGTGTCAAGTCACAAAGTCACACCACTCCAGTCCATTAATCGCCAGCTGGCCCTGAACCCGCCTGTAACATCTGTGTGAGTGCCTCAGATTGGCATGGCCCATCCTGGACCTTGATGTGTGCCACCTGGGAAACATCGTTTTTAATGGTGCTCTTCACTTTAACAAGGCCAAATGTTCAAAAAATATGTAAATCGGCAACACTTTGGAACATAAATACTGGTCTCAAAACACCTGTCTCCTGGTTTTAAGTCCTGTGTTTGTTTGACCCACACACCATAAGCAGCTCTGAGCATAGCATATTCACATGGATGTGTTTGAATTGCAGTCAGTACAGACTACATGGCGTACACATTAGGAACGCTTTAGGAAAGGATTGCAGTTTGGGTTAAAATAACTCCTGAAGTGCCGTTACTTAAATACAGAAGTTACGTGACAATTAAATCAACTTTAACTTGTGGTTTCACACGGGACTCAAACACCGGTCTCCTGGGCTAAAGTCCTTTGTCCTGTGTCGCTTCTTTGTCTACCCTGTTCACAATTATGTGGATTACGTACGTATTGATTTTGTGCCGACCATCACGAAAAAAAAAAAGTGAAATTTGTGTCTATGTACACGAATCAATACATTCAATTTTGTGACTAATTCACAAACTCCTGTGCGACTGGATAAGATGGCATCAATAACACACTATTTTATAGGTGAGTATTAGGTTCTGACAACATGTGGATGAAATGCTTTCGACAGTATGTGACTTAATCATTTCATCACAATAGGTATTCTAAGACAAAGACACCTGTGGTCTCGGCCTGTGCCATCTTTGTAAGCCACAGGTGCAAGCAAGACGTGGTGGAACGATGGTGGAACAACTGATATACAGTACGGGCATCCCGCTGGCTTAAAGGGGACTGTTTGTAACTTCTTACACGTATAAATCATAATGGGTCGGTGTCCCATGCGGACTCAGACTCAGACTCCAACACAAACTACACGGAAGCACCAAAACCACAAAGTTCTATCTAGTGAAGCCCGTCTGTTAAACAGTGTTAACTAATCCTGCTTCAGCCTCCCAACCGCGGTCAGAAGACACAGGGGAGACCGTAGCTTTGGTCTCCAGGACCGGAGTCTCTGCTGTGCTCTGCTCCTCTGCTCCTCTGTCTGCCTTCACTCACACACCGTGCTCGTTCTCACTCGCTCTCTCGCTCCACCTCTCACGTGCATGCGCGCATACTACACACTGAGGAAAAAATTAGTTTAGCTCTGAGAATATCTAGTGAATGTACAGTGGACGTTTGTGCAGAAATAAATGCTGCAGCTCCTCCAGACCAACAGAGGTTTCCTGTGTTGTTTCCTGCTGCTGAGTGAAGAGACGGGGCTCCGGAGTGAGAAACGTTATCGTCTCCAAACCAAAACTCCGGTGTCTCCCCTGTTCCTTCTGAACGCGGTCGGGAGGCTGAAGCAGGAAAACACAGTATCAGCATTGATTCATGGAGACCTTCGTCTGGTCAGCTAACATTACTGCCAAGCAGCTGAAATATAGAGTGATATTGTGGTTTTAGCTGACGTGTGTCGCCTCACTGTTTTGAGCGACGCTCGTTCATGTCTATGTAGAGCGAGCACAAGCGCGAGCAACAGGACGCTGACTTTCGTTGACTTAACGGCCACAAGTGTCACTTTTAACAAGCAATTTCTGATTCTTACAGAGTCCTCTTTAAACTACCCTCAAAGGTCTGCAGCCACAGGGCCGGCTGTTTAGCCAAACTTACTGGAATCCCTTCTAAGCTATAGCTTTAATCAAAGTGATACATTTAGTTTTATAACAGCATCATTACAATTTCCACCCCATGGAACACAATCTGCAGCTTAGATGAGAACATATATTTGATAGGGATTTCAGAGATAAACTTTAACCAAATTAAAATCAATGTTTTCTTTCAGGAAGACGAAGAAGAAAAAAAAGATAATTCTCTTAGTTCTGTGTTTGGTCTACTCAAAGTAAACTTGGTTCTTTAATGAAGGTTTTATATGAGGAATCACTCATCTCTGTCTTTCTCCCTCTCTCTTCTCCTCCCTCCCATCTGTTGTCATCTCCTCACCTATTTAACTCTCTTTCTCCCCCTCACGGCCCTTCTTCCACATTTAAATGTAATGGCAGCAGTCTTTGCCCCATTGAACTGCTGATATGAGCCATCAGCGAGTCATTACAGAGCGACAGAGGGAGGTGAAAATAAATAAAGAAACGGAGAGGTAGAGGAGATAGTTACAGACAAGCGGAGATAAACTAAGACAGTTCTATGAACAGATAAAATCAGAGAAAGCACAGGATGAGGTGATGAATAGTCAGCTGTGGAGGATCATGGCAGAGGGCTGACGTGATTAACACTGATCAACAGGCCAAATAGAGAGAAACTAAAAGAGAAAGGGGCGTATGAAACCTTTATTTAGATGCTTTAGCGATATTGTTCATGTAACATTCATGGCTCTCTGTTCATAAGCTGTTTGTTGGGAGTCTCATATTAATCACACTTAAGAAAAGCACCATTCTGGTTTTAATGGGCCCACGGAGAGAACGAGGGAGCTGGGTAGACATGTTGGGGGGGGGGGGGGTTCAGAGAAGCTACAAGAGTACATTTTATAAGACGAAACCATAAAGAAACCATAAAATTCCTCATCATATGCAGTAAATATGCACATATACAGTATAGCATAACGCGGGCCATGTTTATTATGTATTATGTAGTAAATGTCGGGTGCAGAGAAAATGATATACTATCCGACTACTTTATGCAATGGCATACACACACACACACGCACATGCATAATTTCCACATGTAGATTAATGAACAAATTGTAAGCAGAGCTCTAAAAATGTGAGCAGTGACATTGACCGACCCGGAAACAGTCCTGAATGGAACAATATGGCTGTTCTGCCCCAGTTGTTTAAAGCTGCACTAATCAATATTGTCATATCAATAACCAACTCTGTCTCCTACAAAATTCCGTTTCCAAACAACTAAATAGCATTCTCACTTACGTTTCGAGGGAAATGTATTTTCTCACATTTTTAAACATGTGGTTAACATTGTAAATTGAAACCAAACACAAAAAAACTACTTGCTTAGGTAAAATGTCATGGTTTGGCTTAAAATAAGTACATTTCCTGGGTTATTTAGGATAAATCAATGTTGACTTTTGGTTTCACACGGGACACGAACAGCAGTCTCCTGGGTGAAAATCCTGTGTTGTTAATGGCGTTAAAACAAATTTGCATTAACTTTGACAGCCTATATACAGTATATATATACACATATACATATTATGCAGGCTGAGCAAATAGTTGTACATTATTTGACCGAGTTTAGTTTCTTTACCTCCCATCAGCCTATGATTCTCTCTTCTGAGGCCTCCTCTTTACCATGAGCACCAACCGCTGGCTGTAACTGATCACTGACTCCTTTAAAAGGGGTCAATATTGTAGCTCATCTGATGTGACAGCGCCCAGTGTGAAACTGCAAAGTTACTCTGCTTACTTCATAAAGACTCCGTACTCCCAGACTGCGTCTGTTTACCCCAGATGGTGTGTGTTATACAATAAATCAGACGGTAACAGTTAGCTGTAAGAGATTAGAATTGTGAGAGAGGATGTAAATTAATCAAACACTTCATATACAGTTGTTGAATTTATATGATTAAGTTACAGAAAAGCTTAAAGTTAGGAGATATTTAGCAAAAATAATAAGTCGGTGCACACATTTTCCCTTTTAAATCACTAAGTAATAGTTCTTGAATGCTCTAACCTTTGCTTAAATTCCCCTATTTATTTAACAGATGGGCTGTGTCATACTGAGTCAAAATTTTGCTAACCCACAAAGAATTTCAGTGGGTGAAGTGGCAGAGTTTTAGTGTCCCACACTCACCATTTAATGCTATTTGAAGCCTGAAAGGACTAACTTTATGTGGGGGAATAGATGGAATTTTGTTGCCACAAAAATGTCAAAAAGAAAGATATTGAGACTAAATAGCCTCTGTATTGTCTTGTCTAGTAAATGTCCCCATTGTCATCTAACTCCCCTCTCTTTTCTCCTACTGTCCTCTCCGTCTGATGTCAATTTCACCGTTTTGAAGCGCACAATAACCTGCTGAAAAGGTTTCTCATCTGCTGTGATTTCCAACAGCCATTACAGCTCATCACCGTACAACAAAGTGAGCAGACATTGGCCTATTGTGTGTGCCCCTCATGCAATTATAAAAGCAATCACAATACAAGAATGAATCGCATTGAAGAGTTCCACCCGGCAGAATAATGTGTATTGATGACACGAATGCTGTTATGTGCTGTGTGCACACACAAATCAATGTTAAAGGTGTCACACAGCAGTGACACACACAAGAGAACACCCTGTTATATGAACAGTCATTTTGTTGGACGGCTTTTTTTTTTTTTGTTTCTGTCCAATTCATTCAACGCCACTACTGCTAAGTTATCATTATGTCTGTACCAGTATGTGGTCTAACATTCAGAAACAGGCTCAGTTTGCTCGAATAACAAATTTGGTTGTATCCATCAACCCGTTCTCTCCCAAATCTTCAAATGCCGACGGCTGGTCACTGCCCCTCGGCATCCGATACCGACGCACCGAGGCGCCCTTTAGCGTCTGTATTGGATGCACCGGGCGGTAAATACTTCATTTTACAGGACCGCAAATTTCATGGTAATTCATTTAGCAAGTAATCTTTTTGAAATTTCTTTGGAATTACTGCCAAATTACCCCAATATTGACCTCCAAATTTATTGAAAATGACTTTATTATAAACGTTATTTAATAATTATATGCTAAAATAGCATATATTGGTTAAAATAGGGCCCTTAGAGACTGGCTTGAGAAGCGGCTGTGAGCTGCGCAGCATATCAATTAACTTTGTATTCTTTTCCTGGAAATGTATTGAATAAATTACCAGCTATTGGGAAATGGCGGAATATAATTATTAAATTATGTTAATAATAAAGTAATTTTCGATACATTTTGAGGTAAATATTTGGGTAATTTGGCAGTTTCAAATAGGTTACTTATTAATTATCACCTAATAACCATGATAATTGACCTGTAGAATGAAGCGTTACCCAACGGGCTTTCAACTAACTCCAATGTAAACCCATCCGCGTCATTATTAGAGAAACTGATGTAGTATAAAGAGCAAGAAAGTCCCCGTAGGGTGCGTGGGGAGGGTCGGTTGGATGAGTCAAACAATCTCAATTACATTTCAAGTGAAACATATTTATACCATCGCAGTTTTACACAGTTTTAAACACGTGGTTAACATTGTAAATTGAGACAAAGCAAAACAACACATCCTCCTCCTCTGTACATGGACTGCCACAAAACTTATTTGTGATACGTTAAACAGAGACATAATCCGCGATGAAATACGTTCCATCGAATCTAGGGCTGTACAGTACACTACAAGATGATTCTGAAAACATTTTATGAGAGAAATAGGCATTACAGTAACAAAATATTGATTCATATTTGATCAGCGCTGCCTAGTTTGACCGTTTAATCAGAGTTTGCGAGTGATTGACAGCTGCTCAGAGACAGCAAGGCTCCAGATCAGCTCTGATTGGTTGTTTTTCCTCCGGTCTGTGAAATCTTGCAGATGCCATTAGGAGCACCGGAGGACAAAGAGGCACATGATTTCTTTTTTTTTCAGATTACTCATGCGCTAATGTCAGGATATAGTGACCATTTCATAAAAAAAAAAAATGTTTTAATCATATTTGCTCCAATTCTACCTACTGCTGCTTTAAGTAAGTAGCCATGTAATAAGCAGGATAATAAACCCCTTCAGTTTCGCGTCTGTTTTATATTCTATTTAGATGTTTGGTAAAAACCTACTTTTTCATGGGGACTTTTTCACTAAGCGTCTGAAAAGTATCCAGTATCACATATACAGATGTATGAGCTAACTGCAGTGTATTAGTTGTGACCTTTCTGGATGCACTAACAAGGCAGCCAGGCAGCAATGAGTTGTCAGCAATGCAGTGCAGAAGCCTAATCACCCTCAATAACCTTAGTACGAGAGGAAAAACAGGGGAATCTGCAAAAATAATGAATATGCACTGATCACACGGGGGGGGAGGATGGGGGGGTGCAGTGGTTTAGTGAGACTCTTCAAATGGATGAGTGGGGTTCAAACCTCTGTGTCAGCACTACACCTGCTCTGCTGAAGTGTCCTTGAGCAAGATATACGGAGCCAAAACACACGCTCCGATGGGGGCTTTTCTGACCTCCCTGTAGTGGGCAGCAGGATGAAATGTATCATTGGAAATCTTTTCCCACACACACCAACTATATGTGTACATAAAATAACTTCGAGCAACTGTGGAGAAGGGAGAGAAAGAGCGAGTGAAGCGGAGATGGAGTGAGGCATATGAGCTAACTAGCCAGCATTAGCATTGACCTTTTCCCAATGGCTGGCCAGAGCCGGCCGGGGCTAACGCAGGGACTGGTCGGTACTCGGCTAAATGCTAGCATGTCACAACCAATCCCATCAAATCCTTAATTCAACCTTTCCTGCGCCCCAATGAGCTCTGGATGTAATAAGCAATATCTTTATAGTGCGAAAAGGCCAACATACCAACAAGGTTTTGTGTGAGAGAGTATGAGAAGATGTGTTTTGTGTGTGTGTGTTTCACTACCGGAATTGTAATATTCTGACATACAGAAAGTGAAAGGATATGAAATAATACGAGCGAAAGGAGCGTGGCATTTGGAAAAAACAAGCTCCAAGTCTGCCTGCAATTTACCTTTCTATAAGGCTGCTTTATTTCAGCGCCAAAGCATATAACCTTAGAAAAAAAAACACCCTGAAGCAGATTTCATGTGAGCTAAAAGAAAACACTGCCAGCTTTGGCTTATCGGCCTTCACGCTAAACTCTTCCAGAACAGCAGGGACAGAGAAGAAAAAAGGATTAGCCTTTTGCTCCCGTCGCCCACAATTGCATGTTATCCACTGTGCGCCGGTACAGCCTGTATTTGTGAGCATGAAAAACTCTCCCAAAAGAACAAACTCGCCCGAGCACAGATATTCCTAGTCTATGTCACCACATCGAAGCTGTACCACCGACTCTTACTGGCGGTGGTGACTTTGTTCTAACACTCTGAAACCCGAGCTTTGATTTTCTTGATGTATCATTTTTAGGGCTGTCAATCGATTAAAGTATTTCAACAAATCGCATGATTGTCCATGATTAATCACAAATGAATCACACCTTTAAATCTGTTCAAAATGTACCATGAAGGGAGATTTTTAGTATTTTTAGTATATAATCATAATCTTATCAACATGGGTGTGGGCAAATATGCTGCTTTATGCAAATATATATAATTGGAAATCAATTACCAACACAAAACAATGACAAATATTGTCCAGTCATGCAGCCATGTTGAGATCAGTTGAGGAAATACCGAGCACCGCCCACCAGCCGGAGCAAACGTTCTCATTTTACAGCTAAACAGTACACTACAAGATGTTTCTGAAAACATTTTATGCGGATTCCAATATAAGCGGATTGTAACGCTATTAATGCTACGTCACTTGCTCCGACCATCGAATAACAGGAGGGTTTACATTGGAGTTAGTTGAAAGCATGGTGTGCGTCACATGACGTTGCTAGATTGTGGCTCAGTGCGTCGGTTTTTCCGACCAAACGGTGATATTTGACGAGTTGGGAGTGAGAACGGGTTTGGCTGCTGAGTGGAGGGACAAATGGATCTGAAGAAAGTGATGTCCATTTGAACTGATGGAGCTCCAGCAATCACTGGGAGACAGATGGGACTTGTTCAGCTCTTAAAGCAGGTGACATCCAGACTCTTTTGATTCCAATGCATGAGTCACCGACCAGGTTACTCAGATGTAATTAGACTAGAGTGAACTGTCCAAAAACCTCTTCAGAACAGCGCATAATCACCTGTGACGCAGTTCCCTGGTAGAGATGAGTACAGAAGACATTCTGATGGCAGTATTCTCATATCAAATCAATTTATTGATCATTTTGTATGTGTTATCATTATATTAAAACCATTTTCTGACATGTTTTAGTCGATGAAGGCCGGTGGATTATTTTAGTACTTTCCCTGCCTCTTTTTCCTCCTATAAGCCCCTTCTATTATTCTGCTGCAAAGATATTCTTATTTATGCAAATAATAATCTCTAGAATTGATTTGTGTTAATTTTACCTGTCCTCTTTGTCTCCGGCCTTCACCCGCAACCTCTTTGTCTCCATCTCGGCTTCCCTCCCTCTTTTGCGTCGCCTTCTTTATCTCTGTTTATCAGGTCAGAGCGACGTGAGTTGACTCCGTACGAGGAGTGTCCCGGAGCATGTTGGGTCAATAAGGAAACAGCTGAAATGGATTCCTAAAGAAGCACAACAGATACAAGATATTATGCAGAATGAAAATAAATATATATATTTTTGAAAGAAGAGTTCAGTAACCTTTTGTCAAGTAAGCAAGCATTCATAAACCTTGAATAAACAAATGAGTATGTGACAGCACATATGTCTTATTTAGAAAGCATAATAAAACTGTCATTGACCACATAGGTCAAGGCACACTAACTTTACTTTCTCATTTTAATCAAATAACATTGTGTATTGCACAATGCTGTATTCTCTGACAGTACTCAATATATATATATATATATACAGTATATATATAATGCAATTACGTTAACTCGATTCACACAATTTTCAGTCTGAAAAAAAAACATAAAAACATCTGTCATACAATAATAACAGCAGGACGAACCTTTACCAAATCAAAACTAATCAGAATCTACCCAAGCAGCAGCATGACACAGGACAGACTAAATGAAGTGACTACTCCGGGTATTAGGAGGAACAGAGCTTGGAATGTGGACACCGTATGAAGGACACAGTTTAGTGTTTTTACCCAGTGCCAAGCTCAATGGATGCAATCCTAAAAGAATGTGGTGTCCATTTAACTGATGGGTTGTTTGAAGGTAAGCGGGTGCTTTTCTTTCCAAGGAGATTTGTGGTTTCTGATTGGTCGCTGTGCCAACCTTGGTCTGTGCTGCTGTGTCACTGCCAACTGGGTTTTTGATAAGACTGTGGGGAAGCTTCTTTGGAAAACAGCAGCATGACTGGAAAGCGTACGAGACATTGTCTGCGGTGGTTCAAATATCCTGCACCTGTGTTTAGCTTGATTTATTGTTATGCTATTGCAATGGACAAAGAAATAACCACAAAATCCAAACAACAAGGCTTGATTACCAAACGGTCAAAGTGGGCCCATGCCCCAGACCCAGGTGGCCCAAAGGCTCCAGGTTCACTGTGACCGTTACTTTGTGTTTGATTTAATTAATTGCCAAATTGTTAGTTAACACTGTATGTAGCATCCCACCGAGGCACAGTATAAAGATAAATGATAAGGACCTTAATGCAGCTACAATCATTATTTTCATAGTAACAAGTAACATAGTAACAGCACTATTTTTTTTTTCAAAAATTGGAAAAAAAATGTAAAAATACATAAGGGCTGTGAAAGTTAGTTAAAGCATAGAGAGCATGTGAGTATATCTTTATAAATTGTATCATAAATGTTGTATTTCAGTGTATTTTCATCACATTTATAGTTACAGTTGTAGTCAAAGATAACATATACAGTATATATATATATATATAAAGAATACATTCAGTTGCATCATTGTCTATGGGATCTTGGTTTTAATGGTGAAATTGTCTTTGAAATAAATATTTGAAACAAGGCGAGGATAAAAAATCGTATTTATTTTTTTTATTGCTTCTCCATTTGAATCTCCATGGTAATAGTTTAGTTTACTAATTTATTCATATTCTTTAGCGTCTTACCTTTCAAATGAGATAAAATAGTATGCATGTAAGCCTTATGGTTGAGGAACTGGTCCTAATTAATTATGTGTAGTTATTTTTTTCCGAGGAATAGGGCTAGGGTGCAGGAAGTTAAAGGACGGACGGCAACTCTACCCACGGAGCTACAGCCGGCTGGAATGACACTCAAAAGATCTGTAGTTATTAGAAAATGGGGATCTTGATAGGTAGTGACTCGGATCAATATGTCTCTAGAGCTCTTACTCTGTAGAGGCCTGAGTGGACCTTTAAGAGGTGTATTTTAGTACCTGCGTTAAATAAACTCATTGACAACCAATCCCATGAATAGACCGGAATCTACGAGACAGTTTCTCAATAATAACAACTTCCTTACCCGGTGTGTCCTCAGCTAATTTGCACTTACTCAAGATGTAAAACTTTAAAAACAGCTCACAGATATATACTTTTTGGAAATGTTTGAGACTTAGCTTTTGTTAATAATTAATTATTGAAAAGCACAATCAACTCAGGATGTTACTAAGGGTGGGAAAAAAATCCATTCACCTATGTATTGCAATTTTTTTTTTATATGATTTTGAAATCGATTTTTTTATGCAAGAATCAATATATTTGTTCCAGTTGAGTCGATGCGGATGTAGAAGGAAGTCACCTCTTTTATTGTTGTAGTCTGAGTGATGTGATGTGATTTGAGACCGGAAGGTCGCCGGTTCAATCCCCTGGACCGGCAGGATAAATCTGGGTAGGGAAAGTGAAAAGCAGCGCTTGCCCCTCCCTCATTACCACCACTGAGGTGCCCTTGAGCAAGGCACTTAACCCCAACCACTCCAGTGGAGCTGCTCAGTGGACAGCAGATCAGGCTGTGGTTGTACTGGGCAGCTTACAGGTGTGAATGTGTAACTGTGTGAATGTGATCAGGGCGTTCCTGAAAAAGAGAGCATTGCTCTCAGTGAACCTCGCCCTGATTAAATAAAGGTAAAAAAAAAAAAAAAAATATCCGTTCCAACTCCGTCACCCAAAACAAACCAGCCAGCCGCAGCAAACTTGGCGAAGTTAGCGGAAGCATACACGTGTGACTGCGTCCGGTTTTCAAAATAAGGTGTTAACAAAGGGAACTGTATATACTAAATATATATCTTTCGGAGGACCAGGCCCCATTTGCAACCAGCCTCCATTGAGGGGGTCGATGTGGAGGTGGCCAGGACCTACAAGTACCTGGGGCTGCAGCTGGACGGCAGACTGGACTGGTCAGGAAACTCCTGCAGATGTTTTACCAGTCAATGGTAGCCAGCGTCCTCTTCTATGCTGTGGTGTGCTGGGGAGGCAGCATTTAGACGCTGCACGGCTGGACAGGCTGGTGAGGAGAGCTGGTTCTGTGATGGGCATGGAACTGGATTCCCTGGTGTCAGTGGCGGAGAGGAGGACCCTGAGTAGACTGCTATCTATCATGGACAATACCCACCACCCTCTTCACAGCACACTCTCAGCAGAGGAGCACATTCAGTGTCAGGCTGCTGTCTCAGTCCTGCTTAATGGACCGAATGAGGAACTCTTTTGTCCCAGTATCGAATCAGGAGTTAGGTAAATCGTCCTAGCCGTATTACTTACAAGGTAGAAGAAACTCGCCTCTACACTCTGCAGAGATCGTCAGACTGAAGATTACCTTGTTAATCAGATATTACTTGTTCATTGTTCATAACCAGTTAAAAGTTCCTCACAGTAACTTTAAAGTTGTAATCCTTCCTGGTTGATTTTGAACACCTGTGGTTACTGTGGCAACAGCAAATGTGGTTTAATACTACGGCAAACACTCTTTGAGTAACTACTTTGTCAGAAATACAACAGGAGGAGCAGCTGGTGGATCTGTTTACAGCTCCGACAAACAAACTCATGTTGTTTTAATAAAGAAGTCAGTCGAACATAATTGCAACTGTGATCTGATTTCACGCTGCACACAGTCTGAAGAGTTTTCCACACAACAGCAGGACACAGTGAAGCCGGTTACCTTGCTGAGGAGTTGAAGGTGTGCAGCGCGTCACCTGCAGCTCTTCATCTAACAGCTCAGTGTGGCTGCTCACTCTTGTTCCAGTTACCCACTGAAATAAATGTTAATTCATTCACGGATAAAAAAAGAGCTCTGCTTGTCTTGTCTTGAAGATGCATTTTTGAAGAGCGGTTGCTCCTGGCTATACTTGCCAACCTTGAGACCTTCAAAATAGGGAGAATTTCAAAACCCGAGCGGTCAGAAAAATTTGTGTTTCAGAGACTTTGTGTTCTGCATTCTGGTGACTTTAAAACAATGAAAATAACCAAATAATAAGTACACTGCAACCGCATTTTTATGTTAATAATTTAATTTTACTTTTTTATTCTCAGGAAAGAAAACTGAACAATTCGTCCCTCTGGCGTAAACTTGTGTGAATCTCTAGCATGAACTAATATTTGACTTTGACCAATCACAGGTCATTTCAGAGAGAGAGAGCGTTCCTATTGGCTGTTCATTCAAACGAGGCAGCAGTCAATCACTGCGATCAAACGGTCAAACTACTCAGCGCTGATCAAATATGATGACATATTCTGTTACTGCAATGCCTATGTCTCTCGTCAAATGTTTTCAGAAACATCTTGTAGTGTACTCTTTAGCTGTAAAATTATAAAGTTTGCTCAATCAAACAGATCTCTACACGGCTGCCGGGTCACTAACTTTCTCATTTTACAGGTCCGCAATTATCATGGTAATTAGGTGATAATTAGCAAGTGATCTATTTGAAATTACTGCCAAATAACCCCAATATTTCCCTATCGGGAAATAGCGGAATATAATTATTAAATAATGTTTATAATAAAGTAATTTTCGATACATTTTGATGTAAATATTGAGGTAATTTGGCAGTAATTCCAAAGAAATTTCAAATAGGTTACTTATTGCTAATCATCACCTAATTACCATGAAATGTGTGGACCTGTAAATAGAAGTGTTACCCGTGATTTTTTTTCAGATTACATGTCCCATGCACTGCTGCCAGGATAGAGTTGATCGTTTTATAAAAATAACTTTTTTTAATCATATCTGCTCCGACTTGCCTCTTTCAGCTTTAGCTATTGTAGTTTTTTTTTTTTCTCCCCACAATAACTGACATTTGCTCATCGGTGCCCAGGTCTTTCATAGTAACACTGACATTTGTACAAAAATAAAATGTTTGGTTGACATGACCAAGTTTTCAATTTGTGTTCAAAACCATTCGCTGTCAGTACAAGTAAAGCAATACCCTGATTGTGACTGTTGAAACACATTTTAAAGGCAAACTATTTCTATTCAAAAGGCTTGAGATTGAACACTTGTCTTCTCACCGCTCCGATGCAACATCATGCTACCTAGGTTACGAGACAGAGCAATTTCCAGCCACTATAGGTTTCTCATTTTCTACAATTTGCTCCTGAGCGTAAGGTCAGCGTGCATCATGCGGCGAACCTTTGGAACGGTGGAGATGATTTGTTGTCGACATGCTGGGTTTATTACCACCAGGCCAAGTTGTGTGATGAAGGGGAGGTGGGAGCGTCGGGAGACAGAGAGAGAGAGAGAGAGAGAGAGAGAGAGGGAGAGAGAGAGAGTAGGAGGGAAAGCCAGAGTGAGAGAGGGAGAGAGCAAGGGTAATAAAAAGGAGGAAACAGAGTGTATGAAATTGGACTCAAAGCTTTACAAGCCCCCTGAGAGAGAAAAGGGAAGAGACAGCGAGATAGAGAGAAGACGAGGTCTTATAGAGTCAGATTAGGTATACTGAAAGGAACCCTTGTTAAAAAGAATAAAACCCATTGCTTTAGCAAGTTACACATCTTTTAAACTTATGTAACAAGTTAGGGGAGAGGGGTTTTGAGCACCACAAAGTCCTCGTAGGATAAAATATTCACATCACTGCACATTCAAACAGGCAGAAGTTGTCTTGTGTAGTCTCACTACTTCCTACTACTTCCATGAAGAATGTGAAAGTGAACTACATGAGGCCTTTATCTCAGACTTTATTACTTGCTGTGATTGGCTGTAGGTTATTATTATTATCACCATGGTGTAACGCTTGAGCCAGACTGCCCAGGGCAGCAGTGCTTGGCAGCTGCCTCGCTGAATTACTGCGTATCCCACGCATAGGTTGTCCACATCGGCAGCGTTTCTGCTTCTGCTGGGCTGCTGCTGCAAGCCCTTTCTTTCTACCTAGAGTTTGCCTTTCATAATGGCCATTTCATGTCATTATAAATGTAATTTATATTTATTTTAGAAAGGCTCATTTGTAAATAATAGTAATAATCCACAAATAAAACCCCTTACTTTATTCATTCATGGAGCTGTGCAAGTCACTGCATTTCCTACAACAGTGTCCTGTAAATATTTCAGAATAAAAGCATTATATTAACAAATTAAGGAATTCTGTCCACAGGAGAAAAAAAAACTTTTATTTTGAAATTAAAGCAGGAAGTGTTGATTTAAAAATAAATCTTTACTTTTTTTCATGTCTGTGACATATTCTACAGATACAGACATTGAAACTGTAGTAATGTTGCTGGTATGATTTCAATATACTAAAAAGGGAACATTTTCAATGTTTATTGTTGCTGTGAACCGCGCGGGGCTCGCTGTAAAAATAGGCGAGACCTCGAATCTCGAAAAGACGCAGCTGTTCACGCGGGCAGTGTGGCTGCTTTAACTTGTTAACATGGATGCCGAAATAAAAAAAACAGCCGCCACGCGCTGCTGACGTTCCCTGTGTGGCCCTGGCGTTACGGCCGTGGCTGGCAAGAAGATTCCCTGTGTCTCCCATTCCATGTTCCCAGGGCTCCCCTGACTGTCTCTCTCTCTCTCTCTGGCTGTGGTCGAAAAGTCAAAAAACGACATCCTAATGTCTTTTCCTAACGACTTCTCCTTGACCTCGATGGAAAACATCATGAGGTCAAGGAAAGATGTGAAGGAGAATTCAGAAGGACTTAGGAAAAGACAACCGTGGATCTGAATGCACTCACACTAGGCTCCGTAATTGTGATGCGACGGCGGTGGATGTTATGTCTGCCGTGGTGAAAATACAATGTTTTTACAATTTTATACCGTGCACAGTGGTATAATCTGATGATGCACAGAGTAAATGTCGTGGCCAAAGGCTCCATTGTGTGCACATAGCCTCCTGTAATGGATATCAGTAGTATTTTATAGCCACCTTAACTTTTTAACCATTTTTAAAAAACACGTTTTAACTATCTTACCAAATTTTATGGTTTTAGTCGATCTTTTTATGTAATGTATGCTCTTTTTAACCTCATTACAGATTTCAACATCATTACTGACTATACATTTACTATGCTTTTGTAACTTATTAACAGGCTGTAAGTGTATTATCTTTTAACTTGTCAGAAGCGCAACTAAGAATTCCATTGTTTTTTATTGGGATTACCCTTTATAGAATAAACATAAATAGTATGAATGCATAAATGAAGTTGGGTTTATAAGTGATGTTCTGATTTCCTTAACACTCTTCAGATTTGGTCTTGTGCTGATGCTGAAGTGGACACAGCTGAGGAGGGTTTCACAGTTTTTACAGCACCTAATCAGATTTCATTACTCTCTGTTTCACCAGTCAGTGAGCCTGCAAAGTAGACAACAGATAGCTGGTCCTCAACAATGCAGCAGATTCATTTTAATTCTGAAAACAGAGTAACAGCAGATTTGCAGAATAACCGCAGATTCACAATCTATATTTTAGCCTTCCTATGAGGGGGGCCATGTACAAAAAAAAGACAAATTCTTACTCAATGTCCTTTATGTTTATATCATTTACTCCTCATCATTCCATGTATTTGGACCCCAAAGTTAAAGCTGCAGTGGGTAGAATTGGAGCAAATATGAGTTATTTTTTCATAAAATGGTCACTATATCCTGACAGTAGTGCATGAGACAGGTAATCTGAAAAAAATCATGTGCCTCTATGTCCTCCGGTGTCCCCCTCTCCTTCTAACGGCATCTGCAAGATTTCACAGACCGGAGGAAAACAACTAATCAGAGCCGAGCTGGAGCCTTGCCGTCTCTGATTAGCTGTCAATCACTCGCAAACTCCGACCAAACGGTCAAACTAGGCAGCGCTGATCAAATATGTATCAATATTCTGTTACAGTAATGCCTAATTCTCACATAAAATAGAAATTTTGTGACCCGGCAACCATGTTGAGATCAGTTGAGGAAACACCAAGCACCGCCCACCAGCCCGAGCAAACTTTCTCATTTGACAGCTAAACAGTACACTACAAGATGTTTCTGAAAACATTTGAGGAGAGAAATAGGCATTACAGTAACAGAATATTGATTCATATTTGATCAGCACTGCCTAGTTTGACCGTTTCATCGGAGTTTGCCAGTGATTGACAGCTGCCTCTGTTGAATGAACAGCCAATAGGAACGCTCTCTCTCTCTCTGAAATGACCTGTGATTGGTTAAAGTCTCCCGTCACGGGCTAGATTTTCTAAAGTCTGAAAACAGAGCCATGAGGAGGTGCAGAAGTCCAGTTTTCTCTCAGAAGACTTGAATTACAATATGCTGAAAGGTTATCATGGAATTATTGCCCAATGATGCCACAATTTTTTCTGCCTGCTGCCGCTTTATATTAAATAAAAACACTTCATAGACTATTTTACTTTACTTTAAAGAGAATAGTAATGACTAATCGGGCTAGCAGACACACTCCTGTTCATATATGTGTATACATTTAAACTTTTGCACAAATAGTTTGAAAGTTTATTTAACAAGAGTTCAAACTCAAAAGAAAAATCATGTAAAAGCTGTAAAAAGTCTGTCTGATCTTCATGTGACTCATCAGTCACAAATAAAGCAGGATGTCATGGCAATAAAGTTGCACCCACTGTTGTCACTGACGTAAGAACAACGTAGTTTGCCGAGAGTACACAGACAACTGTATTTAAATTGCCCACACAGCTTCACACTGACTCCGTTACATGCAGAGATGCAATCTGGTGAAGAATGAAATTTACAGGTGTTTTACTGATGACTAACACTTCTTATATCTTGTTTTCAAAAATGGCATCACAGGTGGGAGGAAAGTCTGCCTTCATAGAGCAATATACCACAGTCAATGCAAAGATAGGATTTTTTAAGCAAAATGAAGCATTGATAGACATCAAATTGACCAAATTTTACGACAGAAACATACTTTAGTTACTCTTTTTAGACTATCTCTGGAACGCTGCGGTGTAGAGACTGACTTTGCAGCTGCTTCGTCATCACCGTAGCTTTCTAATGATGTGATGTGGGATCGATCGTATTCCTTTCAGACGGTCTGAAATCCAGCTTGGAACTACAGTGTTTTTTCCGAGACTTCATAAAAGTATTAAATCCAACAATGAAAGTCTTCTGTGAGCTAACTTTTTGAAGAAAAACGGAAAGAAACAAAAGGCCAGGACTTCTCTGTAAAAAATTTAAATATGTTTTGATGTGTGTTGGTTAGAATGATAATTTTTTCCCCCCTGATTCCCAAGACTTGGTGAACATTTTTCAAAAGCCCAAAACTAGGGATGCACCGATACTGATACCAGTATCGGGTCCGATACTCTGCTCATGTACTCGTACTCGCAAAACGGCTCCGATACAACGGCACTGATACCACTACAGCAGCGTGACATTAACCTCTCGTCACCATCTTTCGGGTCCTATCGCATGCGCTGACGCTCCACCTCCCCGACGGTGAGGGCGAGACGGGCCGGTGGTGCGCCGACCCTACCTCAGCCGGCTCGCGCCGACCCTCACTCTCACGTTTAGCTTGCACCCTCCAACTTGTGCGTGCATTAGACTCCTTGGTCCATGTTTCAAGACGTGTCGGGTGGGTTGCAGACATCGCCGCAGACCCCCGGCGCCTTTTACGTGGGCCGAGCCCCACCCCTGGAGGCACGATGCGGCTGGGCCGCACTAAGGACAGTACACCCCGATGACACTTTGTCCACGGCCCCGGGAAGCACCTTCGCGGCGAGCCTTTCCAAGCCGGCCTAGAGCCGGTCGCGGCGCACCGCCTCATATGCGGGACTCCCCAGCCTGCCGTGTGTCGCTCACACCCTCCAGCTGGCTGTTAACGAGGGTCTTCTGGCACAGAGAAGTACTCGTATCAGTACTCGGTATCGGCGAATACCCAAAGGTAAGTACTTGTACTTGGTCTGAAAAAAGTGGTATCAGTGCATCCCTACCCAAAACCTTGTTCCTTATTTGTTGGGTCTCTAAACTATGGTGTAAGGTCTAAGACCTGCTCTATAGATAAAGCGTCTTGAGATAACTTCTGTTGTGATTTGACGCTATACAAAAATAAATTGAATTGAATTTAATTGAATTATTGTTCTCTGTGTGGTTTGAATACATTTCTGTGAGATTCAATTTCTGTTTTACTATTTCTCTTGTCTTTATGGTAAGTTGAATTATTCATACATTCATGTGACATCACTGCAGCCTACATATTCTGATAGCCCAGTTTGTCCTGAAAAAAAAATAAATGTAATTTTCATGATTGTGCATTACAGTGTTGAGTTTTACAAAAGGAGACCAGGCAGACCAAAAATAGCAAAAAATGGCCCAAACAAACAATATGCTACACACACTTTGCTGGTTAGTGTGTGTTGTTACCTTAAAACGCTCCAGCGAGACCGGACGCAATGACACGAGGCTCAACTACATTTTCAAACATTCAGTATATTACCAACCTGCATAAAACAACAGGATTCCGCCTGCAAAACGTCTCCATCAATTATGCATGGGGGCCCTTGAGGAAGAAGGATTTAAACATTTAACAATAGATATGAGAGAATCAACTCAAAAGAGCAAAGCCGGGCCTGCTGTTTGGTCTCCTCGATGCATTATTTAAACGTACGTTACAGGAGTGTAATTCTGCATTCTCACCTCCAGTAAAAGACAATAAGTAGGAGATGACTGTGCAATAAATCTTTTTTTTTTCCTTTAACCTTTTTTTATACAGCTAAAAACAGAGGGAGGCCTCACATCACATTAAAAAAATGTTCAGTCACTGAGTCGAGCATCAGCTGCTGTAGGGACATAATGGCCATGTCGCCAGCATGGCTAAAAAGCTGAACATGTAAACACAAACATTATCGTCATGATGAAGTATATGGGCTGGATTATCAGATATTCTAAGAAATTACATGTCAATTGAAAATAGTGACTCAAGTGAATCACGATACTAACGTCTGACGGGACTTTTAGTTTCACCAAAGAGACAAAACTAAGGTGCTTTTTTGAAAACAGCTGCTAGATGGTGCTGTGGTAGCGCTGCCGCCATTTTGGACTGAAAATGCCAATGAGTCTATGGCCATGGTTGTATAAATAGTTCATTATGATAATTTGGGGGAGTGGCTTTGGATGGAGCCCTGAAGGGACGGATTGTCAGTGTTGCCGACTTGGTGACATTCTCGCTAGATTTAGGGACTTTTGGAGCTAGTGCTGCTAGCTACTTTCATTGAAAAAGAGTTGGCTAAAGATACCATATGGGTTAGTATGGAGCAGAGTGTCTGCCCAAATATGCCCTTAGACACAATTCCATTCTTGAACCAAGATATCTGTAGGGCAAATCAAATTAGTAATCAATGGGTAAAAACCACTTTAAAAATATGGTCAAAGGTTTGAAAAACCTTATATAGACTCCCTATATCTACATCTAGAGCAGTGAAGATTGCACACAACATTGACTTCCCTCCATCTAAATTAGAGGCAGGGTTCAAAAAGTGGGAAGAGAAAGGCTTAATCATGCTGGAGCAGTTTTTTGAAGGAGGAGTCCTGTTGTCTTTTCAACAGCTTCAGCATAAATAAAACCTTCCAGCCCATGATTTCTTTAAATATTTACAGATACGAAATTATTTACAGAAATAAGAATGGGACAAACTATGTACATCAACATCTAACATAGAACATTTATTTATGTTAACAATCAAAGGGACTATTAAAAAGAAGATCATATCATATATATACAAGATATTACAAGAAGAACTAATGGATGACGGCTTGGACATTAAAGAAAAACGGGAATTGGAGATGAACACTAATTTCAGATAAAAACTGGGAACTATCATGCAGAGAGGGACATAGAATAACGAATAGCCCCACTTGGAAGGAATTTGATTGGAAAGTCAGGATGAGGTTTTTCAGGACTCCTCTTGTCACATCAAAATTCGGTGGTACCTCCGATCAATGCTGGAGGGGCTGTGGCCTAAATGGAGACCACACGCACATCTTCTGGGACTGTCCAAAACTACTAGAATATTGGCCTTAAAACCATCTTATTTTATACTGGGAATAATACCAGAGGATATAGAAGACAATAATCGCATATTACTACTCAGAATCCTACTTTTAATTGCTAAGAAGATGATTACAGTCTTAGTAACACAATGGAGGGAGAAGGTTAAAGAGGAATACATGGAAAACATCACTGCAAGGTTACAACTAAGGACAGATGTATTCTTAACTAAGTGGTCCCCAATAACCTCATTTTTCTTAATTGATGTGAACTAAATGAATATGTAACAACCTGGGGATTTTTATTTTTTAGTCTTCTATTAATTTTTGTTGATATTTATTTATTTTTCTCGTTGTGATTTTTTATCAGTATTTCCTTTGTTTATACTTCTCTTCTCTTCTCTCCTAATATAAGTATAAATAAACATGTTATTTTTCCTCCCTGTACATCTATGTATTCTCTGGGCCAATGGACGAAAAATATTACTCATTCCTACTTAATGGAACAATGGATGGACATTGTGGGGATGACGAAGCTCACGGACTGCCTCCTAAGGACACTTGACCCTGTTATTATGTTATGTCAAAACATGTGACTGTGCTGTACGAGTGTACATGTTGAAAGGAAATAAAAAGAAGTTAAAAAAAGAAAGAAAAAGAAGTTAGCAACAGTGGGCCCGGTTTTTCGGTTGGATCACTTTTAAAATCGAGTGTACCTTTGCTAGTTTCTCAGCATTACCGACCCTACCTTTAAATAAAAGCTCGCCAGTGAATCTGCTGGGTTTAATTAGCTACTCCACAGAGAACTTTCACATCCACACAGAGGAGGTCAGACGGAGGCGGTAAGTTCATGTGATTTTTTTTTTCTTTTTCCCAGCCTGTGAGACTTGTGTTAAAAGACTGAGTAATTTCCACATTTACAGACACACACCACCTTCATCTGTCTGAGGGGAGGTCAGTGTAAATGAGTTTAGTTCAACTCTGACACCACAGTAATGTAGATGGTGCTCGACAACAAATCAGCCGTCAGATTTTGTCCTAGAACTGTCTCCTGGCCAGGGAATTTCTCCGAAAAAACAGTCCACCCTTTATTTGACTACCCTGACTTGTCATCAGAGATCATTATGTTTCATGTTATTTAGCTTTGGACAACCCCGTTTCCTACAAAATGACGTTCCCTTACAACTAAACTGCTTTCACAATTACGTTTTGAGGGAAACGTTTATTCTCCCGGATTACGGTCACAGTTTTAAACAGTTTAAAATATTGGGGAAACATTGTAAATTGAAACAAAACAAAACTACTTGGTTAGGTTTAGTAAAAAAAAAAAAAATCATAGTTTGGCTTAAAATTTTACGCCTAAAATAATGAAATTAACATTGACATTTAGTTTCACACGGGACTCTAACAGTGGTCTCCTGGGTGAAAGACCCATGATTGTTTGACCCATCCATCACTCTGACCTCCTCTTCTATGCAGACTATCATTGCAAACCTATTTGTGATTTGTCAAAAACAAATGTAATCCGCGACAAAAAACGTTCCCTTTGAAACGTAATTTTCGTTTGTATGGAAACATAATTTTAGGAGACAGGGCTGCTTTGGAAGGAATGCATTTCAATACAATAATGGAAATATGGAATATGGAATTGTGAGGGAACATTGAGATCATGGAAATCTGCGCTGACACCACAATGGCATTTGTGTTTTTTAAAGGGTCACAATCCTGTATCTTATTTGGGTATGTATACGTCTACAAGGGACAGGGTGTATGATTTGGTGGCGTCTAGTGGTGAGGTTGCAGACTGCAACCGCAACCAACTGAAACTTTGGTTTATCCTTTCTGGGCTACTGTAGAAACATGGCGGTGCAACAAGGCGGACTCCATGAAGAAAACCTGTTCCATATGTTGATATAAACGGCTCATTCTAAGCTAACGAAAACACGTTTCTTATTTTCAGGTGATTATACGCCAAAGAAAACATACTTAAAGGTCCCATATCATTCTTATTTTCAGGTTCATACTTGTATTTTGTGTTTCTACAAGAACATGTTTACATGCTGTAATGTTAAAAAAAACCTGTATTTTCCTCATACTGTCTGCCTGAATAAACGTGTATTTACCCTCTGTCTGAAACGCTCCGTTTTAGTGCATTTCAACAGAATTGCGTTGCTAGGCAACAGCTTGGGTCCGTGTTTACTTCCCATCAGCTGATGTCATTCACATACACTGCAACAGGAAATAAATTGGGACACATTTAGAATGTTTATGTTTAATACTGTGTAATGGTCTAAATATTGTATATATGTGACATCACAAATGGACAGAAATCCTGACGGCTTGTTTCAAATGCACAATTTCTGAATACGGGCTGTGTGTGTTTCTCCGTATACTGAGCGATTTGATAGTTTAACAGTATTTATAAAGCACTTAAACCTACTTTATAATATAAAAGACATGAGGATCTGAGATGGGACCTTTAATATATTCCATTTCTGCCAATAGATCCCCCGTAAATGCTACGCACTGGTTCTATAAGTATGAACAGTTTTTCTTATATAAGAATTATGTGAAAACATTTCCTGTATGGAAAATTACCAGCCTGAGGTAAGTCACAATCATCAGGATGAACCATCTGCCACATAAACAGCACTGTAGGTGAAATACACGGGAGCTTTATTAGCAGCATTAGCGACGTTTCAAATGACCTTTTAAGTTAATTGAACATTAACACTTTATTATTGCTACTAAATGAGAGGCAATTCTAATGTCAGGGTCAATTATCCTCCGAGGAAAATATGATTTAAACCTTGTTTCAGTGACTGATGCATATATATATGACCCATACCAACATGAAGACATGCAGGAAGGTTAATGAAGATCCATTCTTTTTTTTTTATTAATATTAATAATTCATCTTTGAATGGCAGCCCCAAAAGGAGGAGTAATTGTCATTCCACTTTAAATGAATGAGCTGATTTGTGAGGTGTGCTACTGGGGAGCACAGCATGTACCAGGTTGCTCTAACGCACCCGTACTTGTGCGAGGGCCACGCGCCAAGAAGGGTAATGAAGATACGGTGCCATCTGTCCTATATGTTGCTCGCCTGCAGCTTTACAGTACAGGAGCTGGCTCTGGGCCCAGCGTGGGAGAGAGCTCACTGTAGCATTCCAGAACAGCAACAGAGAGAGAGATGCACAATATCAAAGTCAAACACAATAATCACATTAGAGGCGCTTCAGAGGAGGATACTTGTTACTCGTTGGTTTATACATGTGCATTTACAGTGTATTTTTCACAGCTTGAAATGACTAAGGCTAAAAGGTAATAAACATATGTGATTATGTTGCACACTGCCCCGAGCCAGAAGCGCTAAAACACTTAGCACGGGGTCCTTGCATTGGAGTTAGTGGAGCACTCTCACAGGAAGATCTGCCGATGTGGAACGTCAGATAGATTAATCCAATAATGGAAAAAATATGAGAATTAATCAAGACACCGTAACCCAGTTTCTCCATATAGGGCCTAATTACAGAAAGCTAGTCTGCCTCATGGCACCAGTCCAGATGAGTATTTCCTCAGGACTTGTCTTCCTTGTCAGTTGAATCGACTCCTTTAATCTATAGGGCCCACGCATACTCCTGGTTGATGCTTTACTGAGTATAAAAGCATGCGTAGAGTTCAGAGTCCAAACAGGCTAGTTAATATATATTTCCATTGACATACAGCACATACTATATTTGACAAATGTACCTCAATTAGAATCAGTATGCGAGGACCCAGCTGGTCTATGACACATAGGGCACGATGTTCTGTATGTATGTGATGGATATAACTGGCAGGATGGATGGATGGATGAGTAGAGGCATTGATGCGTGTGATTCATAGAGACAAGGTACAAAGACGGCGGATCGGAAGAACATTTCTTGTTTCATGCAAGGACTGACACTGTGAGGGGTTGTCGAGCACCTTTGCAATGAAAAAGACGGATAGATAATAGAGAGAAGAGATTCATATTTAATAAAACATTGCGATGAATTGTGTCTAATGCCCATGTTAATGATTGTGTCTTAAAAAAAATGTCCATGTAGAAATAACGGTAAATCAAATTTTATGTGAATTAATCACATTTTTGTCATGTCTATATTCTAACATGTCCAATAGAACAACAGTAAAATGTCATTAAAGGTGCTGAAGGTGTTTTTACTATTGCAGTGGGGACCAAACGTCAGATATCTTCCACAGTGATAAACAAAACATTCATTATATTTTCACCGGCGTTGGTTTGTCTGTCTGTCTGTCTGTCAGCAAGATTACTCCATAAGTTTGCGATGGATTTGAATGACATTTTTTGGCGGGATGGGGTGTAGCACAATGAACAATCCATTAGATTTCGGTGGCGATCCAGATCATGATCCGGATTCAGGAATTCAGGATTTTTATTTTTTTATTCCGGTCAGCCTGAGCATTAAGACCACAGGGTATAACACATGCGCAGTGTGACCTATTGTGACACATTGATGACTCATGACCCCGCCTTCTTCCTCCTTCGAGCAGAGAGATACGTGTGTGGATGTGTGTGCGGGAGCTGCTGGCCGTCAGTTTTGAAGCCTTGAGTTCGGCATTTTGGCTGATGCCAAATGTTGGTTTTTGGCCGTCGCCATCTTGGTTTTTTGGTACCAGAAGGGACACAAGAGGGCGGAGCAAAGTACAACCGAATGCTGAATAAGACATTTTTAGGCGACCGAAGAGTTACAATCAACTTTCATGAACTGAAAAGACACTGCAAAAGGTTGATTGTTAAAGTCCAAAGACAAAATCACGCACAACACCCAAACTGGACAACACCGTGGTAGCGACCTGTCAATCACAAAGTAGCTACACCCTAAAGCATCCCCTGATTTGACTCTAAATGGGACCATAATTTACTAAATGAACATCATGCTGTATTGAAGAAGACTTGAAACTAGCGATTGAGACCATAAACTCATGCTTACAACGTTTACTGAGGTAATAAATCAAGTGAGAAGTAGACTCATTTTCTCATAGACTTCTATACAATCAGACTTCTTTTTTGCAACCAGAGGAGTCGCCCCCTGTTGGCTGTTAGAAAGAATGCAAGTTTAAGGCTTCACTTTTCAGAGCCGTATGTTGCTGCCTAGTTTTAACCATGTGTTAACTATACAAATGGGTAGATCTATAGCGTGTTGTTTCTCCTCAATTTTACGTATTTTTTTTAAAATAACAAGTGGAGAAGTCACTTCAACAGTTTAAACCCCCTCTTTGGTTTCATTTTACAATGCCAGTTAGGGTCTGCTGTCTTTTCAAGCTGACTTTGCTGCCATCTGGTCAAACATCTCAGTGGACAAGTGACATAATACTCATGTGGGTTTAGAGTTTAAGTGGCTTCACATGATGCACCTAAAAATGTAGTGTGCATGGCTGTAAATGGTGTTTGACAATAACCAATAACCTCTTAAGCTGTACTTCTTTAAGAAAGTGATGTCTGCATGTATATAAATTAATATTTAAAAGGTGAAAAAGTTTCTTAATTTACTCTGCCATACTGGTCTTCTGTGCTGCCTTACTCTAGCCGTCACTTGGCAACACTTGACAATGTCAAAACTGGACATTTATTGGCCTAATGGAATCTACTTAAAAGGCTTAGGTCAGATTTTAAAACTACATTTCCATTGTCTGTGCCCAATAAATGTCCATCACACAGGGTTTGAATGGCTTAATCCATTTCTGTAAAGTCTTTATGCTTGAACTTTGATAGAAATCAGCCACGGCAGACATTGTGCTATTGCGCCAAATACTACGTGTAGCAAGTTACGAGTTTCTTGGCTGGGCGCAGTAACTTCTTTGAGTCTCCGCTTGTTCCCTGGCAACCTAACAGTGATGTCCAGACTCCTGAAACTGTCTATAGGCCTGGCAAAGAAATAGAACCCCTCCCCACCCAAAAAGAAACAAACAAAAAGTGAAGCCACAACTTGTTCTTTTGTATGAATTGTAACAAGATATTAATGAGTGAGCTTGAAGACCAACCTGACATCAAAGAACTAGCGGCGAACAAGGCCACCAGTTGAGTCGCCTCACGTCGCCTTTGTCTAGGCCAAAAAGTTGCGCTCGAATACAACGCAAAGGCTACAGCCGACGGCCGACTACCACGTATGTTCTGATCAGATAACTCTCCCTACCGGCAGGTCGCGGTAGTCCGTATTCATCAATCAAAAAGGGAAACCAGGAGACCGAGGACTGTGGATAGCCAAGCCGTTGTTATGATACGTACATGAAATCCCACCATTTTAACACCCCTCTCACTCACCACTTAGCTTCATTCCAAATGGCCATGTCGTTGTGAAAATATCCGTGTATTGGAATGATCAGATGAGATGAAGAATGACTTTACTCGTTGGCTTGCTTTCCTCACTTCCGTTTCTCTTCTTGTGCACTGATTCGCTTCAGCTGAACCGCCAATCAGAGTGATTTATCCCACCGAAGGGCTCCGCCGCTAATTCAACATGCTAAATCAGCCGGAAAAACTCCAACAGGGGCAGACTAGAGCCGACGGTGCGGGACACACCGCAAAAGCTGGGCCGACAGACGCTCGCCGACGGCCCCAAACTGTCCGACGGCTGACCGTCGGCTTGGTGTGTAGGACCTTAAGAGGTGCTGGCAGGCATATTTTCTTAGCATCGAACAGAGCCAGTCTCTATGCTATGCTAAGCTAACCGGCTTCTGGCTCCATACTTCATATTAAACAGACGGCAGTATTGATCTTTTCAGTAATTCTCGGCAAGTAAGCGAACAAGTGCCTTTCCCAAAAAAAGAGCTATTTCTCTGACCTTCACACACGGTCTAGATTTGTTCTCCTCCGATGCAGCTCTATGTGCTTCTTTCCCACCACAGAGTCTAACAAGAAGCCTCTCCAAGAGATTTCAGAAAGCTATTTTTATGAAGCTGACAAAACTTGGTCAGTAATGAGGGCTTCGCAATGGTCCGGCCGTCTGCTTTTGGGATCAAAAGTCGTGCTTGTTCCTGTTGGTTCTTAATGGATAGGGATGCACCGATACCACTTTCTTTCAGACCGAGTACAAGTACAAGTACTTACATTTGGGTACTCGCCGATACCGAGTACCGATACGAGTACTTCTCTGTGCCAAAAGACCCTCGTTAACAGCCAGCTGGAGGGGGTGAGCGACACACGGCAGGCTGGGGAGTCCCGCATAAGAGGTGGTGCGCCGCGACCGGCTCTAGGTTGGCTTGGAAAGGCTCGGGGCGAAGGTGGCCGCAGCTTTACAGCGCTCCCCACCCGGACCACACCGCACCGTGAACAAAGGGCTCGCTGCGCCCTCTCTCCCCGCCGGGGAGGAACGGGGCCCCCTGCTCCCGGGGCGGACTTCCCTCCAATGCGCCCCAACCACCTCGTGCCGCGGCTCACGTAGAAGCAACAGGGGTCTGCGGCAATGTCTCCAGCCCACCCAACCCATCTTGAAACACGGACCAAGGAGTCTAACGCACTCGCTAGTCAGAGGGTGCAAGCAAAACCCTGTGGCGCAATGAAAGTGAGGGCCGGTGTGCGCCGGCTGAGCTGGGATCCGGGCCCAGCGGGGCCGGGTGCACCACCGGCCCGTTTCACCCGCACCGTCGGGGAGGTGAAGCGTGAGGATCCGAAAGATGGTGAGGAGAGGTTAACGTCACGCTGCCGTAAAGTGGCATCGGTGCCGTTGTATCGGAGCCGTTTGCGAGCACGAGTACCAGTACATGAGCACAGTATCAGACCCGATACCCGATACTGGTATCGGTATCGATCCATCCCTATTAATGGACATCTGACTTGCATGGTAGGAGAGGGGGTGCTTTGATTTTTGGCTCATGCTTTGTGAAATTTAGTCTTGCCCGTAGAAAGATTTGCATCCTTTACAGGAAGTGAAGATGGTGTAGAACAACATATGTCTACATCCAAATATGTAGCTATGTGCCCCATGGTCCCCCCCCAGTGTCCATCCCTCCATCTGTCTGACTATTCCATACTTGACTGTTGTATCTTGGTAAAGTAATGACACCATGCATACAAAATGTGTGTAGACATATAGCCTACTGTGCATCTGCATAAAATGATCTGTACTCATATACAGAAAAAATCTTAAAGAGCAGGCTGGTGCCAGCACATTAAGAACACAAAGCATGACTCATCTAAAGAAAAAATGGGGGGAAAAAGATCAACTGGAAGGGAAAAATGAGAAGTCGAGGGGAGGTAAATGTCAAACGAGGAGCTGCTTAGTGCCAGCTTGCCTGGCTGTGATGGATGGACTGCGGTGGGAGGGCAACACTTCTTTTACACTGGCAGTATCAAGCATCCACAGAGCAGACAAAGAGGAAAAGAAGGAGGGAGGACAGCTGAACTGAACCATTGTAACTGGAGAGAGACAGAGGATCACAGTGTTCCAACTACATTTAACTGAGGGGAGGTTTTGATGAAAACTTTTAAGAGTTAAAGCCTAATCACGCCTCACGCATCAAATTCAGTTCATTCAAACCCCGACGCTTTCACATTAAGTTCATTAAAGAGGTGGATTTACCTCTCAGCAGAGATCCAGGCCTTGTTACAGAAACATGGTTTGTCTGTCATCCCCCATACGGTGATGTCTGCTACATCTTTTTTGAAGCCGGTCAAGCGGTGATGCATGAAACCATGTCGTTCATTTGTTTTAATGCCACTAATTTCTTTAACGCATTAAACACAACTTGCAGTTTAAAGGTTGTAGCGAGCTCAGCTTTAAAGCTAGAGTGAAGATACTGGCATCATATGAAACTATGAATTAAGAAATCCATCGGTACCAACCATGTCATACTAGCTTGTTGCGAAGAAGGCTAAATAACGCTCCAAACTTGCGCTAAATGTTGACGAAGAACGACTGGCATGGCCATTTTCAATGGCGTTCCCTTGACCTCTGACCTCCAGATATGTGAATGTAAATAGGTTCTATGGGTACCCACGAGTCTCCCCTTTACAGACATGCCCACTTTATGATAATCACATGCAGTTTGGGGCAAGTCATAGTCAAGTCAGCACACTGACACACTGACAGCTGTTGTTGCCTGTTGGGCTGCAGTTTGCCATGTTATGATTTGAGCATATTTTTTTATGCTAAATGCAGTACCTGTGAGGGTTTCTGGACAATATTTGTCATTGTTTTGTGTTGTTAATTGATTTCCAATAATAAATATATACATACATTTGCATGAAGCAAACATATTTGTCCACTCCCATGTTGATAAGAGTATTACATACTTGACAAATCTCCCTTTAAGATACATTTTGATCAGATATAACATTAATATTAATCACAATTAAGTATTGTAATTGATTGAGAGCCCTACTGTACAACATAACTTTTATTGTTTACAAGAAAACTCCACAGGGCACCTTTAAGTGCTCTGGACTACAGCCATGGGTTTCCATGGGTCATTGTCATTGACAAAACTGAAACGTACCAATGATTAAATCTTATACTATCCCTGTATGTCGTAGCACGAGACAACTAATTAATAATATTCTGTTCAAGGCGGTTACAGGAGGAATTAGAATGGCACTCGGAGAGCGCAGACCTCCGCCAAGGTGCGTGACTTTAAAAACAGATCACAGAGTCATCAGCTGGCGGTCTCGTGAGGTGGTCAGCTTGTTATTAACACGGTGTGTTTCCGTGTAACGTATCGGCGGATGCCTCTCTCATTCAGCAGCCTTGTCTGCATAATGTTACACTACGTTGTCTCTCATCCCATCAGCTACAGCTTTTTTTTTTCTCACCGCGGACGGCCAGCAGCTCCCGCAAACACATCCACACACGTATCTCTCTGCTCTCAGAAGGGGGCGGGGTCATGCGTCATCAACGCATCATCAGTTACACTGCGCATGTGTTACACCCTGTGTTCTCAAAGGTACGATATCGTGCTCATTTTCAGGTTCATACTTGTATTTTATGTTTCTAATAGAACATGTTTACATGCTGTAATGTTCAAAAAACCCTTAATTTTCCTCATACTGTCTGTCTGAAACGCTCCGTTTTAGTGCATTTCAACGGAATTGCGTTGCTAGGCAACAGTTTGGATCCATGTTTACATCCTGTCAGCTGATGTTATTTACATACACTGCAACAGGAAATAAACTGGGACACATTTAGAATGTTTATGTTTAAAACCGTGTAATGATCTATATAATTGTATATTTGTGACATCACAAATGGACAGAAATCCTAACTGCTTGTTTCAAACGCACATTTCTGAATACGGGCTGTGTGTATTTCTCTGTATATTGAGCGCTTCGATACTTTCACAGTATTTATAAAGCACTTACTGTAAACCTGCTTTATAATATAAAAGACATGAAAATCGTACCTTTTACAATATGGGACCTTTAATGCTCAGGCTGATCGGAATCCTTAAAAAGATTCATGATCTGGATCGCCACCAAAATCTAATGGATTGTTCATTGTGCTACACCCCACACAAAAAATGTCATTCAAATCCATCGCAAACTTTTGTAGTAATCCTGCTAACAGAAGGAACGACAACCAGACAGACAGACAGACAAACCAACGCCGGTAAAAAAAAAAACCTCCTTCCAAGGCCTTAAATAGAGACAATATAGATACAAGAGGAGAGAAGTGACTACACATTAGGATTGTCACAGTAAAGGGGTTTAGATTAATTAAAATGATGCAACAGAGTGGTCCTCTTTCTCGTTATTTCCTGTAAATGTGTCTCTTTTTCTAAGTGTCTGTGTCTGTTCTTGGCAGTTTGTCGAACCAATTAGGACACTACCATGCCAGCCAAAGCATCCATCAAAGATCTTTTTTTACCTTTACTCTCTTTCCTTATTACCATCATGCCTATAGCTTTTGTCTTTGCTTCCCCTTCATCAGCTCTTCATCAGTAAAAAGACATGAATAATGGACTAAGGTGGACAAGGAAGTATTCCTCTTCCTGATGACGTGACGTTCGAGTTGTTGCATGAAAACAAACTGGATTAACTGTGTTTTATTGAGGCTGTTTTATTCTGAAAGCATTTTAAGGACGCTCTCATTCTGTGTGTGTGTGTGTGTGTGTGTGTGTGTGTGTGTGTGTGTGTGTGTGTGTGTGTCTGTAGTTGCTCCATGACCACCCCATCGCTGCTTTTACCTTGCTTTTATTATCTCTGTGGAACTGTTGATAAAACCCCCTCGGTGTTTGTGTGTGTGTGTGTATGTACTGTGTGATGTGTAACCATATGCAACAGCCTGGATGTGTGTCTGCGAATTAATATCTGCAACCTCCCTCACCCACGCATCTCTTCACATCAAGAAGACTTTACGATATTTGTGAAACAAAAAATGAATAGAGTGGTGGGGGGGGAGAAAAAAGAAAGAGCAACAGAAAACCAACAGAATGAAAAGAAATATTGACATCCAGACACTCTGGAGAGCAGACTACAGGCATTCACGTGGGAACACCATTCAGCTTTTTTGTTCAGATTGAGGAAATATATGAGTTTTGACTGGGGGGAATGACGACAGGAAATACATTAAAATGAATTGGCAGAGAGATATATAATGGAGGGAGCAAGAAAAGCAGGTTAAGTGAGACGGAGTGGATAGGTGTCGTGAGTCAGAATACGGCAGGAATCCAACATCACAACATTCTCTGTTTCATTCGACGCTAACACTTGTTCAATGCTACACTGTTTTCAGGTTTAAGCTGAGTCTTCAGTCTATTTCTCTGGGTAATTTAACAAAAGTGAGTTTAGTTTTACAAGATTTTACAACCTGCTCAGCAGTAATATTTTATTTGGCTGAACAACTCGGACTTAAAGAAATAATGGGACAGTTTTTTTTGCCACATATGAGCCTTTTGTTTAAATCCTCACCGGGCAACTTCCACTATTAAATATGTATGTTTTTGGCATCATTGGGCAAAAATTCCATAATAACCTTTCAGCATATTGTAATTCAAACGTTCTTAAGGAAACTAAACTTCTGCACCTCCTCCCGTGACGGGAGACTTTGGCCAATCACAGGTCATTTCAGAGGGACAGCGTTCCTATTGGCTGTTCATTCAAAGGAGGCAGCTGTCAATCACTCGCAAACTCCGATCAAATGGTCAAACTGGGCAGCGCTGATCAAATATTAATCAATATTCTGTTACTGGAATGACTATTTCACGTGCCGATGAAAATCTTTCTGATGCAACTCAGGCAGAACCAGCCCCGTCTCCTAAAAATTACGTTCTCATACAACTAAACTGCATTGTGAAATGCTTTACAAGGGAAAAATATTTTACTAGGGCTGTCAATCGATTAAAATATTTAATCATGATTAATCGCATGATTGTCCATCGTTAATCGCAATAAACCACAAATTAATCACACACTTTTTTATCTGTTTAACATGTACCTTAAAGGGAGATTTGTCAAGTATCAAATACTCTTATCAACATGGGAGTGGGGAAATATGCAAATCTATCTATTTTAGCCTTTTTTGCGTTTCATTTTGTTCACAACGCAAACGTATACACGGATGCGTTTACATTGCAGTCAGTGCAGGATACATGGCGTACAAATAACACGCGGAGATCAAGAACAGGGATGCGCCGATTTGAACTTTTTCAGTCCTGATACCGATACCTGGGCTATGGGCAGCTTATTAATGGGTATAATTAATAAGCTGCCTCACTGTGTGGAAGTGACTGGGATCATTATGTTTTATGTTAGACAACATCAGGCCTGACTTTAACATTGCTTTCCTAACTTTGTAAACTAAAATGTGACCAATAAATACATAGATTTATTTAATTGTTATTATTATTAAAATAATAAATCGTACACCAGCATCTTGGTAGAAAATCTTCAAAATTAAAAGGAATTACAATTCAGGTGTAAACCTTTTTAATGCAGCAACAAATTGGTCAAAACTTTAAACAGGAATTGAAATTACAATATATAATGTATATAGCCGACACCGATATCTGATCCAGCTATTTGAGTCAGTATCGGCGCATCCCTAGTCAAGAAAGGTGTACTTATTGCTCGCTAAAGGCCTTGCGCCTTATCGTGGCATTTATATGCCTGTTTATGCAAACGGGCTGTGATACTACTTAAGTACACCTACTGCTACCACTCACAATATGCTACCGTAGTGCACGAGTCCCTGTTATGCATCCGAGAGACATAGGTGGCTTTGGTGTCTTCTTTTTTTTCTCATTGGTTAACCACTAAGCAGCACACAATGGATCTGTGTCTACAAGCTTGGATAAGATGTAGGAGAGTCTCACTCCTTCTGCCCTTTGAGATGTGTTTCTCTTTCTTTCCTTCTCACTCCTTTCATCCCTCCCTCCCTCCCTCGATCTCTCTCCTCTGCTGGGGGGAAGGAAATGGAGTTGCTGGCCCGACGCCACACCTGACACTCCAGCCTTAATCTGATTAATGTTTTTAATTTATATAAGTGAGTAGCGAGGGCTGTTGCCTTTACTGATGTCGGGTTTCTAGGTGCACACACACACACACACACACACACACACACACACACACACACACACACACACGCACGCACACACACACACACACACACTCTCTTTCTGCCCTTTCACGACTTGGCCTATATGACACCCGTCACATAGAGCCTGCAAATAAGTGTGTGTGTGTGTGTGTGTGTGTGTGTGTGTGTGTGTGTAGGGAGTGAATGGAGAGATAAGGGGGACTTTAAAAAAGACAGGTATAAAAGGTAAAGAAAGGTAGAAACTGAGAGAAGTAAACAAGAAGACACAGATGGAAAAACACAAGAGCGAGAAAAACTGACCGAGGGGGAAGTGAGGAGACGTTAAAATAGGAGGAGTGAAAGAGAAAGGGGGATGGCGGGGTTTGAGAGAGAGAGAGAGAGAGAGAGAGAGAGAGTCAAAGGGGTTAAGAGAAGGAAAGACGGATGTAGAGGAAGAAAGAGATGATACCACAGAGAAACAAGAGGGAAAATGAAAAACCAAGAGAGAGAGAGAAGGAGGGAAAGGCAGAGATGGTAATTATGAGAGATGAGGGATGATGAAAAGGGCGGCTTGGGACAATCTAATTGGAAAATCCTGCCTTTTTATTTCAAACTATTCATCATAATGAATTAAAAAATCTACATGAAATTTCCCCCAAAAAGATGAATAAGTCATACGCAGAAGCTCCAGCGCTCCCTGAATCCAACATGGACGCCTAGAACAAATTTATTTAGCTTGGCTGGGAATGTGTTTTTTTTTTTTTTTTCATTATGTATGCCACTAACACTTTATATAGGTGTGATGTATAAAACACACTTGCTCTGTGTGTGTGTGTGTGTGTGGATAAAGTAAAACAAGACTCGGTCAAAACCGAGTATATGGCTGGACCGTAGGCTAAATGGTCAGTATGTGAATTTGTGGCTACATTGTTACACCAATAGTCGGTGGTCATGTCTATACTGTTTTGTGAACAGTTTTTTCCACTTGTATCTTAATGTTTGATTGAAAGACAACTTATAATTAAAGCTGCGAGCAGCGATGAACGGGCCCTTGCCCCTCCAAGTATGCGACCTATAAAACGGCAAAAATGGGCGAAAATCGCATATTATATTCAAAATGGCTGACTTCCTGTTGAGTTTTGGGCAAAACTCCCATAGGCTTTTTTGTTTGTCTTCACATATTACATCTATCTGCCAAATTTCATACATGTAGGTTAAACCGTAGCGCGGGGCTCAACTTTTTCAACTCTCTAGGGGGCGCTAGCGAGCCATTTTGCAACAGCCAAGCTCGAGACCCTTAAAATATAAAAATTTCACCGGGTCTGATAAGTGTGCCAAGTTTAACAACTTTTGGGGCATGCTAAGGTCATCAAAAAGGCGATTCATCCGAGAAAAAAAGGATAATAATAATTCCTTCAGTTTCAATAGGGCCTTCGCTGGCCCGACGTTGTCGGTGATCGGGCCCTAATGAAGCAAATGACATTCAGTAATAGTAAATGGTAACATTTACCAGTCAGTATATTATAGGCTTTACAAGGTGAAAAGGTATTAGCATGACATACAGTATGCAAGGTTAAAAGTATTTCAGTTTTTTATCAAAGCATGTGTATCAAAAGCATTCATCATATAAGTGGTGTGTAACAATATATACATGCGTCGCAAAAGTTAATGCCATCACTGACGTTGTTGCTGCCGTATTTATTCCAAGATGGAGTGTTAATGGAGCAGCTACAATGTTAGCATAGCCTGGCACTGATCGATCCGAACTCCATTCAGAAAAGAAGCATTTTAAAAGTTGTTTGCTTATCGTCTTGCGGACAGACCTGACAAAGCATGAATTCAGACTTTTTACTAATCAGCATCATTATGTAGTTATTTCGGCACACTTCTGATCCATTTACAACAACGTTGCTGCTATATTTATGCCTAGATGACGTTATGTTGAGTGTTGATGGAGCAGCTACAATGTTGGCATAGCCTGGCACTGATCGATACAAACTCCGTTCAGAAAACAAGCACTTTAAAAGTTGTTTGCTTGTTGTGTTGCGGACAGACCCAACAAAGCATGAATTTGGTCTTTTTACAAATCAACATCATAATGGCGTTATTTCGGCATAATTTTGATCCGTTTATTGCAATTAAATCACAGCACAGTCTGTTTATTTTGGGTTCATGCCGCAGTAGCAACGTGTGGCTTGCTAGATACAGATACAGTATGTGAATACAGCTCCCCGCCGGGTGACGTTATGAATCCAGACATGACAGCGTTTGGTTTTCTGACATATCTGGGACTCCCACAACACGTACAAAGCAGCAACAGTGGTTATTTCTGGAGGAAAGTGAGGCGAAAATTTGCTTCGCGCTTGGTGTGAATGCACGGTAACACAATACGAAGCACAACATAACGTAACTTAAACAAACATAAACAATAGCACAAGCACAACAACAGCACTATGTAATGATACATTGAACCGCTGACACGCTCCCCAGAAAACGTAAACACAGAACTGTTCTCCGCCTTTTCAATTTGAAAGAGCAACGGCCAATGAGGAAACTCCAACAGTCGGCTGACCAATCCTGTACCATCATCACTCAGTCAGTCACTCAGTGACAGACTTTAGTGTTTGTAGGGCTGCTGGCCCTCTGCGGTCCAGCCAAAAACAGGATTCAAATAATGACCTCAGACACACACCTTTCCACTACTGTTCCATCCAATCAATAATCCCATTGATTGTAGAATAAACTATTGTAGAAGGGAGAGCATTACACACACACACACACACACACACACATACACACACTGCGTATTGCATCAACAAAATGGCCTTGGTTGCTTTTCAGTACAGACAAAAAGACGCCTGGGTGGTGAGAGGATGAACAGAGTTATAGAGTCAGAGGTGATGGAGAGAAACATAGCCAGAATAAAGGATGAAGAAGATAGGAAGAGGGAAAGATAGGAGTAAGGGAGAAAACTAGTTTCCCCCCTTTTTTCCTTCAACCCTGTCTCCTAAAAAATCCTGTTCATATACAACTAATTTGCATTAGCAAATATGCTTTATAAGAAATATAATGCTGCCCATTATTTTTTTTAAATATTAAGAAAAAAAAAACATTTACATTAAATTTATCCGCCAAATTTGGCGGCCAATACAAAAGAGTAATCTGCAAAATGTCTATTGTCATCTTACTTTGTTTGTTTTCCCGCAATATTTGCCTCGACAGCCCAAAGCAGCGTTTTAACCAGTGGGCAACTCCGGGATCTGAGAAGTGAAGCCGATGCTGAAGTGCCTTAAACTTGCATTCTTTCAAATATCCAGCAGGGAGTTACTCCTGTGGTAGCAAAAAGAAGTCTGATTGTATAGAAGTCTTTGAGAAAATGAGCCTACTTCTCACTTGATTTATTACCTCAGTAAACATTGTAAACATGAGTTTATGCTCTCAATCGATAGTTTCAAGTCTTCTTCAATACAGCATGATGTTCATTTAGTAAATTATGGTCCCATTTAGAGTCAAATAGACCATAAAGCAGGGGATGCTTTAGGGCCTGGCTACCTTGTGATTGACAGGTCGCTACCACGGCGTTGTCCTTGTTTTCATCGTAGAACTTTAACCCTTTCACATTGTGTTTTTAGTTTATTAAAGTTAATAGTAACATTTTTGGTTGCCTGAAAATATCTTATTCAGTGTTCAGTTGTACTGAGCTCCACCCTCTTGTGTCACTTCCGGTTGCAAAAAAACAACATGACCACGGCCAAATACCAATATGATGACGGACAAAATGATGAACTTGAGGTTCCAAAACGGCAAACCAATGGGTGACGTCACGGTGACTATACGTCCACTTTTTACAGTCTATGCTTTTAATGGTTACTAGTGCAGTGCCCGTTTGGGGCATAATGGCCGTTTGGAGTGCGTGCCCAATCGGAATGGACCAATTGCTTGGCCCCCGGTAGTGTTGCTTGCAGCATTGTTGGGGTGTGTGGCTGTTTGGAGTGCACAGCCCCGGAAGTGCTGCTTGCAGCGTTCTTGAGAACTGCTCATCGCTTGTTGACTCCGGAGAAGTGAAGAAGAGTTTGTTGTAACATTAGTATATCACAAAAGTGAACCGCAGTCAACTGAGCAAATTGCACCAAATTTGACACCGAACGTCCTTTGGTCCCCAGCAATAACGCCAAGTGTGAAGTAGATCAGATGAACGGTTCTCGAGATATGCAAAGGACATGCACACATACAGAGATTCCTTGCTTTATAGTAAGATATTTAAGACTTCAAAATGTTTCAGAACAAGGGGCTTGTCAGATTGTTGAACCCAGTCCGAACCCCCCATTCCCCGACATATTTCCAACTTCAGAACTAGAGGGTGCTTCGTCCGACAATTTTTGCAACTTACTCCGAGAAGGCAATCCGGCAAACACACTCACTCATGCAGTGATTGGTGAGTTGTACACAAGTGAGAAAGTATGCAGGATTTATCTGTCAAGCGCTCCTTTATTCATTCTTCATACAGTTTCTGTCACTTTTCTTGTACACAAGTGAGTGCACCATTACCCCGTTTGTATAATTCATCGCTTCTCACCCCTCTCTATTAGAGCAGGCCAATTGGAACAAGAACACATGCCTCCCAAAGTGTTTGGACAACATGTACTATTACTCGTTATTTCAAAGCCTACCGATCCCTTTAGGCTACTCAAAGCAGTCGGTTAACACAGCTACTGTATAACCAGTATTGTTTTATAAAAACAGTGTATGTCAATGTGAAAGGGGTCGTTTGTAGTGATATACCTACAGAGAATTGTCATCCACATCTGCGGCTCCCCTTCCCTCCTCCCATTAAACCAATCTGTGAGTTTCAGCTCATTGTTTAGCCGTCCGGCCGTAACTTTACTCTTTTGGTTCACTCTCACCACTTTCACAATGTCATCATCAGGCAACTGTTTTCAGCCAAAAAGCCTTAAAAACCAACTGTACACTACCTGATCAGCAGTAAACAGCAGAAAGACACAGTTTAGTGACTAGCTGGGGAACATAGTGGAGTATTTAGATGCTCTAAAGAGCCAGATATTTCCCTCAGAGGAGTTGGTGGAAACCAAAAACAGAGCTAAAAGAGAGTGAATATTGGACTTATATTCATCATGTGGACACAACAGAAAGATCATGGCTTTGGTCAAATATTGAAAAAGTCAACGGTTATGTTACATTTTCAGTTTTCAAGCAAAACCAGGAGCTGAACAAAATTGTTTTGGTAGCCTAAACTTAAACGACCAGTGTGAAACAGTTAGGGGGATCTATTGGCAGAAATGGAATATAATATTAATAATAGGGCTGTCAATCGATTAAAATATTTAATAGCAATTTACCCCATGATTGTCCATAGTTAATCACGATTATTCGCAAATTAATTGCACATCTTGAATCAGTTCAAAATTTACCTTTGTGAGAGATTTGTCAAGTATTTAATACTCGAATCAACATGGGAGTGGACAAATATGCTTGCTTTATGCAAATGTATGTATACATTTATTATTGGAAAATCAATTAACAACACAAAACAATGACAAATATTGTCCAGAAACCCTCACAGGTACTGTATTTAGCATCAAAAAAATGCTCAAAATCATAACATGGCAAACTGCAGCCCAACAGGCAACAACAGCTGTCAGTGTGTCAGTGTGCTGACTTGACTATAACTTGCCCCAAACTGCATGTGATTATCATAAAGTGGGCATGTCTGTAAAGGGGAGGCTTGTGGGTACCCAGAGAACCCATTTTTAGTCACATATCTTGAGGTCAGAGGTCAAGGGGACCCCATTGAAAATGGCCATGACAATTTTTCCTTGCCAAAATTTAGCGTAAAATTTGGAGCGTTATTTAGCCTCCTGTGCGACAAGCTAGTATGACATGGTTGGTACCGATGGATTCCTTAGGTTTTCTAGTTCCATATGATGCCAGTATCTTCACTCTAGCTTTAAAACACCTAAAAATCGAAAGTCACTTTAATGCGAAATTATCGGCGTCAAAACAAATTTGCATTAACACATTATTATGGCGTTAACTTTGACATCCCTAATCAATTAGTATGTTTTCTTTAGTGTACAATCACCTGATAACAATAATTGTGTTTCTGTTACCTCAGAATGAGCCGTTCATATCTACATAGGGAGCGGGTCCTCTCCACGGAGTCCACCATGTTTCAACAAAAGCCCAGAACGAACAAACCAAACTCTGTTTTCCTGCTTGGGCTGGAGTCGATAACGTTACTCACTGACGTCGCCGCCCCACACTGGATGTTTAACAACATGCGGGACAACTTGTACTTTGTTCCGCTTGTCAAAATCAAGGCAACAATACAAGGAACCAAACTCAAACTGGACAATTCTGTCTTCTGAAGTAATAAAACCTAATGCTAGGTATGGTATGTTTTTTTTTTTGTGAAAAGGCATTGTTAATTTACAATTTAAAGGTCCCATATCGTGCTCATTTTCAGGTTCATACTTGTATTTTGTGTTTCTACTAGAACATGTTTACATGCTGTAATGTTAAAAAAACTATTTATTTTCTTCATACTGTCTGCCTGAATATACCTGTATTTACCCTCTGTCTGAAACGCTCCGTTTTAGTGCATTTCAACGGAATTGTAATGGTATTGCGTTGCTAGGTAACAGCTTGGGTCCATGTTTACTTCCTGTCAGCTGATGTTATTTACATACACTGCAACCAGATATAAACTGGGACACATTTAGAATGTTTATGTTTAAAACCGTGTAATGGTCTAAATATTGTATATTTATGACATCACAAATGGACAGAAATCCTAACGGCCTGTTTCAAATGCACAATGTCTGAATACGGGCTGTGTGTATTTCTCCGTATATTGAGTGTTTTGATAGTTTAACAGGATTTATATAGCACTTAAACCTGTTTTATAATATAAAAGACCTGAAAATCTCACTTTTTACAATATGGGACCTTTAAGTTTTTTGTAGCCTTAAATGAACACTGAATGCCTTCAGAGGCCAATGCCAAAGAAAGGATGTTGTGATCTCGACTCCTCTCATGCAGTGTCACCTCACTCTAGCTGGGTGGTGGGAGCCCGGCCCGGCATCCTCCGTGACAGAAACCATCTATGACAGATTGTATTGAGTCACAGAAGCTAGTGGAACAGCAAGCTAGCCCGGGGGGGCTTTATTACGTTTCTATTACGTTTCCTCCAAAAAACATATTTGGAAAATCAAGTTAGATATGTATGTCTCTTGAAGGAAGTGTCTTCCTCTATTCTTGTTCTCCCTATGTCCTCTTTCTCTGTTGTACATGCTTGTTTTTGTTTCTCACACATCATCTTCACCTTTACTTCTCTGGCATTGTCGTGTAGTTTCTCACCTCTTACGTTGTTCCATATAACACCAATGACACCAAGCACACGTCTGTCTTGGTCTCTGCTGTGTGTGCCCTTCCACCTTTATACAGTATATATTCTCCACTCCAAAGCTCAAGGATGGTCATGTCAGTGTCTTCTCCACTCGTTCTAACAAACAATCTCTCACTCTCCATTGCACATAACAGATTTTTCCCTGTCTGTCCCTGCAGTCCGCAGATATCTAAGGAAGTCAACTGTATTTGCAGTCCATGTGAATTATAATCCTCCTCCCCGCACATCTAACATTTCAGATGTCAGGAAGGCCATAGAGGTTACCCTTGAGGAAGATACCGCTACTCTCCCTGTCGTCCCCCCACGGTCAGAGGAAATCATCACATGAAGACTCTCAGCTTATATGTAAGACCTGTGTTAAACTTTCCTGCAGGCTATTGGCTTTCAAACTGAACTCTATTACACGAAGAAGACAAGGAATAGTAAACGTGTCAACCTTTAGTCAACCTGAGAGAACAATTCAGGGCCAATCGAAGTCCCCGAAAGAAAAAACGTACATTTGCAACACTCCCCTCAGGCTAAAGGCTGGCACACACTAAAAGATTTGAAAAATCTTTTAGTGTGTGTCATGTCTTTTATATTATAAAACAGGTTAAAGTGCTGTATAAATACTGTTAAACTATCAAAATGCTCAATATACGGAGAAATACACACATCCCGTATTCAGAAATTCTGCGTTTGAAACAAGCCGTTAGGATTTCTGTCCATTTGTGATGTCACAAATATACAATATATAGACCATTACACGGTTTTCAACATAAACATTCTAAATGTGTCCCATTTTATTTCCTGTTGCAGTGTATGTAAATAACATCAGCTGACAGGAAATAAACATGGACCCAAGCTGTTGCCTAGCAACGCAATTCCGTTGCATTTTGAATTTAGTGAATGCACTAAAATTGAGTGTTTTATTGGGGCAGACAGTATGAGGAAAAATACTTTTTTTTTAAATTACAGCATGTAAACATGTTGTAGTAGAAACATAAAATACAAGTATGAACCTGAAAATGAGCACGATATGGGACCTTTAAAGCTATTTTTATAAAACGGTCACTATATCCTGACAGTAGTGCATGAGACAGGTAATCTGAAAAAGATCATGTGCCCTCCGGTGCTCCTAACGGCATCTGCAAGATTTCACAGACCGGAGGAAAACAAGCAGTAAGAGCCGAGCTGGAGCCTTGCCGTCTCTGAGCAGCTGTCAATCACACGCAAACTACAATCAAACGGTCAAACTCGGAAGCGCTGATCAAATATGAATCAATATTCTGTTACTGTAATGACTATTTTTCGCATAAAATGTTTTCAGATACATCTTGTAGTGTTCTGTTTAGCTGTAAAATGAGCCCACCAGCCGGAGCAAACGTTCTCATGTTATATTTCTCTAAGAAATGATATTGAACTGGGCTCAGCAGGGTGAATCTCTATAGGATTTTATTCTGTGCATATAGCACTTTTATATAATCTGGTGTATTTTAGACATAACATCATAAGGCATTTCGGCAGGGCTTATGTAACATTACAGTTAAAAGGGAGGCTTAGAACTGGAGTAACTGTATGTAGAGTTCCAGCAGTCACAACAGTTATATGCAAATATTACGAGCTAGAAGAGAAATGAAAGTGTAGATGAGGAAGGCACGAGTAGTAGAGTTTATTCCTTGGTCTCTCTCTCGCAGTATTTTGCTGTAGCTCGTCTTCCATCTCCCTGATTTCATTCTGAAGATGTTTTCTTCCTCAAGCTTTCTTTCCTCTCGTCTCTCACGAAAAAACCCCATCCGACTTCAATTCCACCCAATCCTCTGTATACCCCTCAAACAACATTTTCTCTTGTTTGGAGTTTGAATAGAGCAGCAGCGAGTCAGCAAAGCGCATCTGAAATAACAATGAGAGGTACTCGTAAGCATATGCAACCAGTTCAAATCCACTACTCTGGTTGCCTGGGCAAGTGTGAACATATGATCAGAAATATGCCTTGGACGACAACACTCATCCATCTCAACAAGTCACTTATATTACTCTTATATTAGTATCAAAATTCTTTAACCCCTTAAAACTCCTGACGGCTCGGGACTAACTAACCCTACAAAGTTACGCAAAATTTTGGCGAGGAAAAAGGTGATTTTCAAAGGGGTCCCTTGACCTCTGACCTCAAGATATGTGGATGAAAATGGGTTCTATGGGTACCCACGAGTCTCCCCTTTACAGACATGCCCACTTTATGATAATCACATGCAGTTTGGAAAAAAACATGCAGTTTTTTAATGCAGTATAAATGTGTTATTTTCGCCTATTCTAAAATGGTGTATTTCGAATATTTCTGCATACTAGGGTCTCTAAACAGTTTTGGAATCACATACATTTTGTATCACTGTAAAGCTGAGACTCTTGTGGATCCAGTGAGCCCGACTGTATTCATGTGTGATGATGTTATTCCCCATAGTAGCTATTTCATTGTAGTGAGACCATATTTTGAAACTTGACCTCACTGTATAAAATGACCTGAGGTGGCCTCTAGGATAATCACAGCCTCATGAAACGTTACAGCCACAAACTAAAGACCTAAAGCATTCAGAGGATGGATGGCTTTCCTAGCTAGATTGACAATAAGGGGGTTTCTGAGCAGTTTCAAGAAACAGAAGTGCTCGCCATCCAATCGGCGAAAAATGCAATTCTTGAAGAAATCTCCAAATGTCGAAAGTTTTTGATCCCAAATCACAGCATGACTTTTTCTATGGTGTTACTCAAGCTCTTGGTGTCTTAATGTGGTATTTTGGAGGGATTATAGATCATTTTTAGCAATTCTTGAGTTGTAAAAAATGTGTATACCAAATCTGTGTAACAAATGTTATCAACCCAAAAATTGCTGCAACAATTAATGAGACATAATATAGCACGGGGATGACCATCACAAACTTATATCATCATGTTCTATGCTCTTATAGACTTTCACAATTTATTTTAATTAATTTATTAATTTTTATTTCTTATTAATGACTAGAACATCTGGACACACAGTGCTGAGCTCCACCTCAAATTAATCGTCAAGTTCCCAGCTTTCAGATGATGTACACCACTTCTATGTGACATCTGCTGCTGACTACCACTCGGCGGAATAGTAAGGGGTTAATTAAAGGGAGTATCTAAGAAACAATCTCATTCATGATTAATTTCCCCAAAATTCTTGGAACAAGTTAATTTGCATTGAGAAAAAAGCTAAATCATCATTCATTTCACAGAGTTTTGTGTTTTCCAAAAAGAGTTCTTGAGGCTCGAGACTGGAATAAAAAGGCTCCGTGAGACGGATATGTTTTGCTGTGAAAGCTTCATGGGGTTTAAAGCCATTGTTTCCTTTGTCTCTCGCTGACTCTGCCGCTCAGAATAATCACAAACTTTTTGTTATTGTTGCTGCACGGCTGTGGAGAAATGGCTTGAATACATGTGCCTCCTTCAGTTCCTAGCTTCACACTAATGGCAAAGTCTCGCTGCCTACTTTATTCTTTTTTCTCTTCACCTTGCTTTATATCAAAGTGATAAAGTTTATGCCGCTTGCACCTACAGGGGGTTTGTGAGGAGGTTTAGCCCTCCTTCACGAGTGTTGAGGTGTGATATATAGTTTGTGCATCCTCTGAGGGGCTCTGCAATGATGTTGCCTCTCCTTCCCCTACTTTTTTTCTTTTTCCTCCCGTCTCATGTCGGCTCTTTCTCTCCCGCTCTTGACTGCCGGCTGATGCCGTTATGTATGCTGCCGGGGAGCCCGCTGCACATTGTTCTGCCTCTACCTCTTCTCTGCAAATATTTTGGCCTTTGAGCTGAGAGCAAGAGGCCCAGGGGTGAGCAGATGAGGAAGAAGCGAGGAAGAAAAGAGGGGGGAGATGAGGCTAGTGAGTGGTGGTTTGGGGACAGAGTGAATGGAATGAAAAAAGACTGGGGGGGAATGTTCTTCTTAATGTTTTAGAGTTGCTGAAATGAGAAAATGAGAGAGTAGAAAAAGGGGAAAAGTCTTCTTCCTCTCCTCTTGTGTAAAATTTCCTGTGAATCACCATGTAAGGCTCTGGCAGCAGTGATTGATGTCTGGGATGTGGAGCGTACAGTGGCTCAGTGTATTCTCATATTATAGTTTTAGCAGCAGAGGTCTTGGACTTTGTAGTGGCTAGACAGGAGGAGTGTGTTGTCTGAGATGGAAGAACTGTTGAATTTCTATTAGGGCTGTCAATCGATTCAAATATTTAACCAAATCAAATGATGTCCATAGTTAATCACGATTAATTGCAAATTAATCGCATATTTCATATCTGTTCAAAATTTACCTTAAAGGGAGATTTGTATTAGTATGCAATACTCTTATCAACATGGGAGTGGGCAAATATGCTTGCTTTATGCAAATGTATGTATATATTCATTATTGGAAATCAGTTAACAACACAAAACAATGACAGATATTGTCCAGAAACCCTCACAGGTACTGCATTTAGCATAAAAAATATGCTCAAATCATAACATGGCAAACTCAAGCCCAACAGGCAACAACAGCACCGGTAAACTGAATGTGATTATCATAAAGTGGGCATGTGTGTAAAGAGGAGACTCGTGGGTACCGATAGAACCCATTTTCATACACATATATTGGGATCAAAGGTAAAGGGACCCCTTTGAAAATGTCCATGCCAGTTTGGAGCATTATTTAACCTCCTTCGCCAGTTACAAGCTAGTATGACATGGTTGGTACCATTGGATTTCTTAGGTTTTTTTAGTTTCAACTAGTTTTGGGGTCATTGTGGCCAGAGCTGGATGTTGGTATATGCAGCATATATATTCTGCTCCGGTCTAGATTTTCTGTGTATGTCTATAAGTACAACCCGATCTCATGGGAAGGCGTATAAATAGCACAACATTTTATGGACATGTCATGATGATGCATTTTTAGGCTTTTGGCTTGCAAGTCAAATAACGCCACACTATTACCATGAAATGGTTGTGGCTGTTTTTAGGCAATAAAAGTTAGGTTTAGCAAAAATATCATGGTCGGGGTTAAAATATGTTCATAAACTAAGTATAATATGTACGTAAACCGTAACCACGAAAACACGTCACTAACGTAACTTCAAAATAATTGAACAGCACTTTAGGAAACTCTGTATTCTACGTCACTAGCTCTGAGCGTAGCATGTTCATGCCGATCCATCCAATAATTGTTGAGATATTTCACTTAAAATACATACATGTCAATCTCATGGTGGCGCTAGAGGTTCACCAAAGTCAGTAGGATTCATAATCTAGGGACCATAAGTGTCTGTAGAAAATATCAGGGCAATAGTTGTTAAGTCTATAACAAAGTGTTGGACCAACCAACCACCATTGCCATCCCTGGAGCCACACTGCTGGCATAGCTAAAAATGTAAATTCCAAAAGTGACTGTTACCTTTTGGTGGCAACAAGTAACAGACCAAACAATGTGATCTTAGTGTAGTTTGAGCCTTATTTTACATATAATTGGGCTCATTGGGACCTTATTATCATGTTCCCAAGTACGGAAGAGGTGGATATTACAAAAAATGCATTATACCGGGGAAAAAACAACAATAAGATGCATCTATAAAAATAATACAACTTCAATGTATTTTACCTTATACAAACTCAAAACATACTTTTCTTGTAAAGAGTTCAAATAAAACCATATCTGTAGTGTGGCCTTGTCTTTCCTTCAGCTTGAGTGCTCTTTGGGATCTGACAATATTAGCCTTGGGAACTTAGAGGAAAACATAATGGTGCAAAAAAATACTTGAACTTGAAACAGAATATGAGAGGTTTGAATCGGTCAGCCTCCCAAAGACCTGACCATGGCCTTGAAAATGAATTAAATGAGTAAAAAGATTGGTCAAGTCATTCCGTAAGAATTATATTTTATTGCTGTGGAACACTATAATTGAGGTCTTGCCATTTTGTATTTGGTCAAGCTCGAGTTTTCATTACTTTAGGACCTGTGAACACATGTTCAAGTAGAATGCAAGTATTTTCAGACTGATGCTTATATTGAGTCTAATATTTTTCCCCAATATTCAGTAGTTTTTTTGCCCATTTTAGAGCACTGTACTGAAATATTTTAATTTTGAAATATCCTTGCTTTTTTTTTTTTGACTATTGTATGTACTTAATCAAAAGTGTAATTACCAAAGAGAAGGATTTTATTTTATTTTTTCTTCAGTAACAGTGCCAACTACATTAGTGTTATCTGGAGGGCTTGATTTGTTTCTTTCTCAGGACCTTGACAATGACACGTGAATCAGCGCTAACGTTAGCAAGCAGGGCTAACTAGCATCCGCTGGAGCTGAAGTTGACATCGCGTTTGACAAGCTCCAAGCTTAGATGCTGTTCCCACAAATATGTCTCAAAACAGCTTCATTCTCTTTTGAAAAATGGAAAAACAATTGCACTAAAGCTGCATTTATGGGTCCTTACACTGCATGTTATCCCCGTGTTGGTGTAGCATTGCACAGAATGATGTCCCACAGGCTCAGTCTGGTGCTACACATTTATTTAAGATGTTCTGCAAAATGTAAAATAATGCTTTAGGTTGACAATCGCTACACAGTGTATTCTGCTTCCATCTTGTACACAGAGATTGTCATTATCTCACTCATTCATAATAACAGTAACAAAATGCCAGAAATGCACAAAATCAAAGATTACACCATCTCTCAACTCTTTAGAGGGTAATATATCAAAATACTTCCTGTTCAGATAACCTTAGCTCAGCAGCATAACACCATATTTCTTATATTTCTTAATAAACAGTAAACAACAACATAAACAATAGTCATAGCAAAAGGCTAATATGAGCAACGGGAGGGCTCCCTCACATGAGGGCTCATTGTCAAAGCTCCCAGCGCCCCGCGCTACTACTAACGTTACTACCATGGCGGCTGTAACCCTCGTATTAGCTGCTAGCTAACTGGCTAAATTGAAGCAGCAAAACAGATGCCAACACACGCTAAACATTCACAGAACTGAACACAGTGTCACCGAAGTACAGTGTAAACATCGCCCTAACACAGAAATTCTAAGTAACATCACCAGCTTACCTGCAAAATGTAAAATAATGCTTTAGGTTGACAATCACTACACAGTGTATTCTGCTTCCATCTTGTACACAGAGATTCTCATTATCTCACTTATTCACGCAGGACTTCCCTGTGATGCTGGCAATAAATAACACTGTACCCTAAATTATAACCACATTGAACACTTTCTTCTTATAAACACATATGAAACATGACAAACTCTCTTCACTTGCATTAAACCCAAGAAATGGTTCTGTTTTATAACCTACACATGACTGATTGTGCCACATTGGCGTTGGTTTACTTCGGGTTCTCTGGTTTCCTCCCACAGTCCAAAGACATGCAGGTTATGTTAATTGTTAACTTTAAATTACCGTGAATGGTTGTCTCTCTCTATGTGTCAGCCCTGTGATAGTCTGGCGTCCTGTCCAGGGTGTACCCTGCCTTTATCCAGCGGTTACAGATAATGGATGGATGGATCGATGGATTTCCGTACACAAAAAGTGAGGAATATGCAAATTTCAGTTTCACTACCTAAAGACTGCTTCTGCCACTTCTTTAACTGTGTCTTTGTCTACTGCTACACTGCTCCCACTTTTAAGCACCACAATAATGTTGGAATGTACCCAAATTATGAAGCTCAAGAGCCTCCATAGTCTGACAAATGTTGAATTCATCACCAGTGTCACACAAAAATATCGACATGGTGGAATACTCTTCTTACCATTAACTGTATAAAAGACTCTGCTCATGTTTCACTGCTTGACATCTCTGGTCTATAAAGAGTATCAGGAAATGACCCCTTGACAATATACCATGAGATCAAGCAAGAGAGAGAGAGAATTAGAGAAAGAAGGGGAGGGTGTTGAATGTCTTTCTTGCTTCCCCCTTTCTGTTCTATAAAGAGATTGAAGGAAATTGGAAATTACCTTCTACAGTCCAACCAACCTGTCATCGGCCTGTCTAATGGGCTGTCCATTGGTATCAAAGAGCAGCGGATCAAGAACCATGAAAAATACATTTAAAAAGTGCAGCTCATCGCCATCAGTTACGAGGGTTCCCTCAGATATGCTGCTATTCCAAAGTAATTTGCCATGTGACTAAAACACATCTTGGACCTATAGCAGGCTTTTGGGCAGAATCATGCAAAATAATCTATAACCTATATGAGGATTCTACAGCCCGTTCTCATTCCCATCCACGTCAATATTAAATGCTCAGAGAAAGTGCCGTGGTGACGTAGTTTAAAAAGCGAAAGAGATACACACGGCGGGTCGGGAGGGGAGGTGGATAGGTCCAACAAACACAGGGCTTGGAGCCCGCTCTCCATGTCCTGCGCTACACATTACAATCAGCTGTCCGTCCATGTCCCGTGTTCACAACGTTCAGTGTCATTTTCACTTTACAAACGTAGTAGTTTTAAGCCCAACCGTGTAGTTTTTTCCTAAACCTAACTATATTGATTTTATTATCATAGTGTGTGGTTCACCGCGACCGAAAAGTGACGCCAAGGGTTCTGACAAAGCATCGGTGTTAGTGCTGTTAAAAATATTTAATCGTGATTAATCACATGATTGTCTATAGTTAATCGCGCATTTTTTATCAGTTCAAAATGTACCTTAAAGGGAGATTTGTCAACTATTTAATATTCATATCAACATGGGAATGGCCAAATATGCTGCTTTATGCAAATGTATGTATATATTTATTATTGGAAATCAATTAACAACACAAAACAATGACAAATATTGTCCAGAAACCCTCACAGGTACTGCATTTAGCATAAAAAATATGCTCAAATCATAACATGGCAAACTGCAGCCCAACAGGCAACAACAGCTGTCAGTGTGTCAGTGTGCTGACTTGACTATGACTTGCCCCAAACTGCATGTGATTATCATAAAGTGGGCATGTCTGTAAAGGGGAGACTCGTGGGTACCCAAAGAACCCAATTTTCATTCACATATCTGGAGGTCAGAGGTCAAGGGACCCCTTTGAAAATGACCATGCCAGTTTCTCCTCACAAAAATTTAGCGAAAGTTTGGAGCGTTTTTTAACTAGTTTCATATGATACCAGTATCGTCACTCTAGCTTTAAAACTGAGCCACTACAACCTCCAGAAGATCGCGTTAATGCGTTAAAGAAATTAATGGCATTTAAACTAATTTGCCTTAACGTGTTATTATCGCCTTAACTTTGACAGCCCTAGTCAGTATATGACGAGTTGGGGTGAGAACGTGTTGGACTCTATGAGCTTGCACCGAGTCAAAATTGTGAAGACACAGAAACATTTTTAGATTCAGCATACAGTAATTTACACTTTCCGAGGATATAATTATCTCTGATGTCCATCGCAAATAAATGTACATACCGGTAAATCTATTTAGAAACCATAGAAAAAAAACACTTTTTATAACACAAGATCTTGCCTGAGGATCATCACCATTTTAGGTTTTCATCAGTGTCAAAGTAATCCAGGGATAGTTTCCTGTACGCCCATGGGTACAGGAACCGCTAACAGCTAATTTGGCATACTTTGAATAGTGCCAGTTTTCCAAAATGTACTTAACTTTGGAAACCCCTGGTGTAGGTGATTGCTTCAAAAGTTTTTTATGGTTAGATTTTCACAACGATAGACAGGTTAACAATGGAGATGTAGAGTCATTTAAATGCTGAGGCTCTGAAACAGCATGAAACAGCATCAACATCTGAAGAGTTGATCACACATTCTGAGCAATATGAATGATGAATCACTAACAACTGTGCAAACTCTGTAACTTCAGAAACTGCCTTTCACAACACCCTAAGATAAGATCAGACACTAACATTTTGGCACCTCCCTAACGTATCACAAACATTTATGCACAAGTACCACATTGTATTAGGGTGATAAACAGCAAGTCTGGGTAGGAATATCCACTTGTACATATGATGTTTAACTTGAATAGATGATGAGCAACGTCTCAAAGTTTGAGCCCACATTTGTCAAAACTTCAGTCATTATTATATCTCCACACATAAGGGATCAAACCTGGTACTGTCTAATTATGGGACTGTCTCCCTAACCACCAGGCTAATCCAATGCCTGATGCATTAAACATGGCCAGCAGGTCTAGAAATTAATATAGCAGAGCCACTGAAAAGAAAGTTTGAGCACTCATTTTTGGAAACATTTTTTTTGGACTCTTTTCATGTGTCTGTAAATGTCTTCGAGTGTGGCTGTGTGTGAGTGTGTGTGAGCATGTCTCGGCCACTAAAGGTTATATTTACCATTTGTCTGGGTTTCGGGAGAGGCAGAGGGCAACTGGGGACAACAGCGAGGACCACTAGAATTCTGATGGTTGTGGACGATCAGACACACACACACACACACAACAAAAAAGGTGTTTATCGGGGATTTAATCAAATGTCAGGACTGATGCCGTCACGCTGTGAATACAGAGCGTATAGGCTTGGAAAGATGGGAATGAATGGGGGGATGAAAGTGGATCAATAGGGATGAATGTGTGTTGGATAAGAATCAATGGGAATGAATGGAGATGCATGAGGACATGTCCCCATTATAATGTCACTAACAGTTGACTGCCTACAAAAGAACCAGAGAGGGGACATGAATCATCATCAGTTAAAGGGATACTATGTCATCTATGGCTGTTAAAGACCTCTATTAGCAACCATTGGGGACTGCAAAAATATTGTTACCTCCACCAAGGCCGAAGGCCTAGGAAGGAGGTTATGTTTAGCTGTTATGAGGCACCAGTGCTAACCACTGCACCACCATGCAGCCCTAGGTTGAAAAGTTTCAGAATACAAATAGTTCCAATTGCATCTAAGAGTACAAATGGTAGTAAGCATTATGCTTAATCGGTGTTACAATTATGAGGGGGTCCTTGGGAAATTGACTGTCGTTTAAGGGGTCACTGGCCCCAAAAACATTGAGAACGCCTGTCTTAAGGTATGTATTAAGCTTATTATGTAAGTTTGTCTGCCCCCACATGGCCAAAAATCGAATTAATGCAGCTTTAAAATTAAAATATGTTTGATGGTAAGTTGTTACTCAACATAAAAGCTGTTTTTGTAACTGTAAAAGACGTTGGAAAATGATAAGGCTGTCATAATTTGGGAACAGAGCTGGATTTTGTGATTGATTCATGCAGTGAATGCTTACCGACTGAATGCGAACACATATTGAACCACTTCCAACAGTCAAAGGGAGATGTTGGACATTGAGGGAAATGGTAGCTTCAATTTGCTCAAATGTATTAGGGTCACTAACATATTGATGTAACGAACCAGCCATACAACACTGGGTCTAAAGAACAGAATATAATCGTCTGCTGTGGTCCATTTCACCTCTGCACTCCCACCATGACTCAGGTAACTCCCACAGTAATCCTGCTCACTAGACTGTAGTAGCCAGCTGACTTCAGTGACACAGCTTTAATTGGTACATTTAGTATGATTAATCACTACCTAATCAGATTTGCATATATAATGGCTTTGGGTCAACCAGTTGTGAGTGCGTGTGCCGTCCAAAATAGAAGAACCATGCTGTGTGTTAATGATCATCAGTCCAGTCTGGTCAGCTAAGCCTCTCTTGAGTCCTGCCATGATAAATGTGTCAGCCGAAATGTCAGCTGAGGCGGAAGACACTTTGACAAAACTGAAACTAACCACGGGCATGAAATCAATGAAGTGTTTCCAGAGTGTTCGCTGCGGCGATTGTCCACACCTAACAAGTGATTAAACTCATGTCCAGTTGAAAAGAAACACTCAGAGCCTCATGTTTTCTCTCTTTGAAAGCCACTAATTGAGTTAGTAATCTTGGTGTTAACGTGGATTCAAATCTACACTTTTAATTGCCCCACCAAAAGTGTGCAAACTATCTTAAAAACACTCTAGTATGAGTCAGAGGATTCAGGCAAGACTTAGAAAAAAACTTCTCCATTATTTTATGTCCCTCAGGTTGGCATATTGTAACTATTGTCTTTTTCTGGCCTCCCCCAAAAAGGCTCTCAGCTCATTCACAATGCATGCTGCTGCTAGCCTCCTGACGGTGAAAAACACTAAAGCAACACACTAACTTTAAGCTCTCTGCACCTACTTCCTGTGAGTCATAGAATGAAGTTTGAAAGTGCTGCTACCAAAGTTCCAACAGTGAGACCAATAGTGACGATAGATGTGTGCGAGCAGCAAGTTTGCTATGTTCCACAAGCTCTCTTAACTTTTTTTAGTCTAATAAATAAACAACTCTGTTAAATGCCACAATAATATAAACTACGGTTGTCAAAGTTAACACGTTAATAATGTGTTCACACAAATATGTTTTAACGCCACTAATTTCTTTCACGCATTAACGCAACTTGTGATTGTTAGGTTGTAGCGGGCTCAGTTTTAAAGCTACTGGCATCATATGGAACTAGAACACTTAAGGTATCCACTGGTAGAAACCATGTCATGCTAGCTTGAGGCTAAATAACGCTCCAAACTTACACTACATTTAGGGTCTGAACGAGAGTCACGTGGTACGAGAGTCTGAACAAGAGCCTGAACGAGAGTCGCGCTGAACAAGAGTCTGAACAAGAGTCACGCTGAATGAGAGTCTGAACAAGAGTCGCGCTGAAAAAGAGTCTGAACGAGAGTTGCGCTGAAAAATAGTCTGAACAAGACTCGTGCTGAAAAAGAGTCTGAACGAGAGTTGTGCTGAACAAAAGACTAAGAAAGAGTTGCGCCAAACGAGAGTCTGAATAAGATTTGCGCTGAACAAGAGTCTGAACAAGAGTCTGAACAAGAGTTGCGATGAAAAAGAGTCTGAACAAGAGTTGCGCTAAACAAGAGTCTGAGCAAGAGTCGCGCCAAACGAGAGTCTGGACAAGAGTTGCGCTGAACGAGTTTGAACAAGAGTCGCGCTGAATGAGCGTCTGAACGAGAGTCGCGCTAAATGTGTGTCTGGAGCAGCAGCTCTCGGAAGTCAACGTGGCTCTTATGCACAACTAAGCATCCACCGTACAGAAGCAGACTTTTGAATTCACTCCCGCGTGTGAATCGAGTTAACACGTTCCTCTTTAAGAGTCATTCAAAAAGAGTGATTTGTTTGTGAATCTAACGTCACCAGAGTCCAAATACAAGCTAATAAACTGCTGAACTATTCCTTTAACTCCTAAGTTATTGCCTGTTAATTAAAATTGATTAATTCATTATTAAAATTTAAAACATCTGCTGTCTCCTCGATATGGTCTGCTGTGTCATAACGGCAGCTTCTTAATAATAATGTCACTTCTCCAAGAGTTAGGCTTTCTTATTAAGATGCTTTTATCACTTAATATATTCCAGTATCTCTGTATTGATCCCATCCTGTCAAACTGTGATAAAACAGTCTTTGTGTTGTACCCCTTAACACTCACACTCACACATACACATATGTATAGCGTTAAGCTGTGAAACACATCCTAATGCAGATCATATCTTGACAGAATTCAATTTCCCATCTGAAATTAAAACCCTTTGCGGGCCGTAATTGCTCTGAAATTGATAGCAGGAAGTGAAGTGGGAGCTGGTGTGGCGTGTACTTTCCCTCACTGATGTGGTTGTCTTATTTAGCTGTAATATGAACTTTATGGATGTTAAAAAAAGAGACCCATACAAGACAGAGAGAGAGAAGAGTGGGGGAGCTAAAGCCTTATTAGCTTTTCCTTGAGATTACAGGCGGAAAAGCAGAGCGTTTGGCTGAGGCTGTAGGCAAATTAAAAATCTGCCACGGAGGAGGAGAGGAGGATATGATGTAGAGAGAAAATGGAGCAGAGCAGAGATACAGTAGAGAGAGCTACAGAGAGCTAGTCAGGCTAGGAGGGATTAGCCAAAATGACAATGTCAGAGGGCCGAAGAAGAGAAAACGGCAGAAACGGCAGCTTTAAAGTGACCACAGTATCATGAACACTTCTACAGTGTAACGCAATCCAATTCAGAAGTTCTGCCATAAAGCTTAACCCTTAAAGTGATGTAAGAAAAGCTTAATTCTCCTCTATTGTAATCTCAGAATCAGAATAAGGTTTAATGCCAAGTGGGTTTTCTTACTTACAAGGAATTTGCCTTGGGGTTTGGTGCATACAATAAACATATTAAGAAGAAATAAAAATACAGGCAAAGTACGGCATAAGTCATATAGAATAGAAAATTACAATAAAATATGTAAAGTATACTATGAACAAGACTAGGTCAAAACCGAATATATGGCTGGACCGTGTACGGTCAGTATGTGAATTTGTGGCTAAATTGTTACACGAATAGTCAGTGGTCATGTCTATAATGTTAAATCCAGCAGTACATGTACACTAGGCCCGCCAAGTACACTAGTGGGCGTGCTGCTCAACTCAAGCGGCTGTTCAAGCGGTGTCGTTCCCTATCGTGGAATGCACGTTATACGTCAATCACGAATTATACTCTGCAGTCTGCCCTTTGCATGTGATTGGTCCCTGGTTTTCTGATTGCCGTTTCAAACAGAAACACAATGGCGGCCTGCTCTTAAACTCTCAACGTTATTCCGTCTAAAAAATCCACCAAAATCTACTTCTGAAAACATTTTTAAGAGAGAAATAGGCTATGCCACTGCTGAATCTGGTTTAATTTTAGAACTAGATCGCCTAGTTTAACAGCTTGGTCCAAGATTAATGAACGGATGGGACGGGCTCATCTGCATAAAGGACTGTTTCCCGCCGTTTCATTTTGAAAGAGCAACGGCCAATGAGGAAACTCTGCCATAATCTTTCCTGCCTGCCAGAGGCACGGCAGATTGCAGCCTATCACCGTCTCAGCAGAGCGAATGGTACGCTGCGGTTTGCCCCTTGTCCTTGGCAGTGGCATACCAGATGGTGATGGAGGAGGTGAGGATGGACTGAAGGATGGCGGTGTACAAGTGAACCATCATTGTCTTTGGCAGGTTGGACTTCCTCAGCTGCCGCAGGACGTGCATCCTGTGCTGTGCTGTGCTGATTTGATGAAGGAGATGTTCAGTTCACTACTTGAGGTCCTGGGTGATGATGCTGCCCAGGAAGCGGAAGGACTCCAAAGCGTCGAGTCACACATGGTGATGGAGGTAGGTGGGGGGCTCCGTTCTTCTGCAAATCCATAACCATCTCCACTCTTTATAGAGTGTTAATGTCTCCCTGTTAACGTCCCTCTGTATGATGGAGCGGATCGACGTTGTGGTGGGGGAGGGGGGCTTGGTCTTGTTCAAGGTCGTAGTTTGTAGCGTTTCCGGAATTGGATTGCAATATATTACATAGGGTTAATGTGTGTCCACCCCCAAGGACACTTCCACTTAAGCCATTTAATCAAGTGTAGTAATTAGTCTCCCATTCAGTCTTAAAATCTTCATTTACTTGATTAAAACAAGGGCAGAATAAATCCGCCCATGAGGTGAGAAAACTTTACTCGTTTCCGATACAAATCAACTCGTTTAAACAATTTGCTTGAATAAGGTGCTTTCTGATTTCCTAGTGATGTAATCAGCAATGAAGTCAGAAACAAGCGGGATTTCTGTATGGAATTGGTCCATTGTTTATCTAGTCTTACACAAGGTGAGTTCATTTATAAAGTGCACTTCTTAAACAAAAGCAATTTAAAGTGTTTTGAATGAGGGAAACAATATTAAATAAGAGATATAGATTAGAAAATGCTTAAAAAAAAGATTGAGAGACAGCAGATAAATCTGTTGCAGAGAGTGCAGGCTGTTACTTGCAGGGTGGATAATGGCTTTGGTGCTTTGAATCCAGCTCAACCAAAGGTTTCCTAAAAACATCATGTCAAGTCAAGTCAATTTTATTTGTATAGCCTATAATCACAAATTTGCCTCAGGGGGATTTACAGAATACAACATTCTCTGTCCTTTACAGTGCGACCCTCTCGTCGGATAAGGAAAAACTCCCCCCAAAAAAAACCTTTTAACAGGGAACAAGGGAAAAAATGGAAGAAACCTCAAGAAGAGCGACAGAGGAGGGATCCCCCTTCCAGGATGGACAGACGTGCAATAGATGTCGTGTGTACAGAGTAACAACATAATGAAAATACAACATAGACAATCCATATGACAAAAAAATTATATATATAAGTGAGAAGGTGGTTCCAGGAAGATGTCATGTCAAGCAGCTTCCCGGTGTCGCCAAACAGATAGAGCCAGAGCAACACGACCTCCTCTCCACGCCAAATAGATAGAGCCAGAGCAACACAACCTCCTCTCAACGCCAAATAAATAGAGCTAGAGCAACACAACCTGCTCTCCACGCCAAATAGATAGAGCGGGAGCAACATGACCTCCTCTCCAAGCCAAATAGATAGAGCCAGAGCAACACGACCTCCTCTCCACGCCAAATAGATAGAGCCAGAGCAACACTACCTCCTCTCCACGCCACGCCAAACCGATAGAGGCAACAACTAAAGGGGCGTGGTGAAGGCAAAATAAATGCTGGTCCTACACATTTTGTGTTTTTGCATCGATCCTGGTCTTTAAAGCTGAAGTAGGCGAGATTGGAGCAAATATGATTAAAAAAAAGTTATTTTTATAAAACGGTCGCTATATCCTGACAGTAGTGCATGAGACAGGTAATCTGAAAAAAATCATGTGCCTCTGTGTCCTCCAGTGCTCCTAACGGCATCAGCCGGATTTTAGAGAAAACAACCAATCAGAGCTGATCTGGAGTCTTCCGTCCAGCTGCCGTCTATGAGAGCCGGCTGCCAATCACTCGTGAACTCGGATCAAACAGTGAAACTAGGCAGCGTTGATCAAATATGAATCAATATTCTGCTACTCTCATCAAATGCTTCCAGAAACATCTTGTAGTGTACTGTTTAGCTGTAAAATTAGAAAGTTTGTGACCCGGCAGCCATGTTGAGATCTGTGGAGGAAATACCAAGCACCGCCCACCAGCCGGAGCACAGCCAATAGGAACGTTTTCTCTCAGAACACTTGTATTACAATATGCCGAAAGGTTATCATGGAATGTTTGCCAAATGATGCCAAAACTATACTGCCTACTGCCACTTTAAGTAGAACAGAGCAGGATGGTGTCACTTTTCCCGTAGAGGAATTATTTTCCGCAAAGAGATGGAAAGTTTCTAGCCCCACATGTGCCATATTGCACACCGATTGTGGGTGTGTTGTTCTCTCTCCCCTCTCTTTCTCTTTCTGGTGCTTTCCCTCCCCTCTACTGTACCTGCCTTCCTCTGTAGGAGTGAAGCACCTGAAAGCAATGAACCATCAGAGAGAAGGAGGGGGACCGGAGGAGCAGAGTGTGGCAGACACATACACAGGCAGGACAGCCAGCAGCACAGCTTTTGGGGACGTCTTTTTTTTCTTTTGTTTTCTACTCAAATGTTTTCCCCCAGCATGGGTGAGAGTGTTGGGTTTTTATTACTTTAGTTTGTTATTTTAGTTTGGGCTGGAGTTAGTCAAGTCAATTTTATTTGTATAGCCCAAAATCACAAATCACAAATTTGCCTCAGGGGGCATTACAATCTGTACAGGATACGACACCCTCTGTCCTTTACAGTGCGACCCTCTCATTGGATAAGGAAAAACTTCCCCCCAAAAAAAACTTTTAACAGGGAAAAAAGAAGAAATGGAAGAAACCTCAGGAAGAGCAACAAATGTAAAGTTACAAGCTAAAAATGGAAGCAAAAATGACAAGCAACCAGGTTGTTTCATGTTTCTTTCGCGAGATCTGGCAACCCTGAATAGTACCCCTAAAGAGCCTGGCGGTCCTAATGTTAAAGACATCTAGTGTTAAAGTCATCTAGCTTTTACCTGCATCATCTCATGAAGGCCTAAATCAGCTTTCAAAGCACTTTTAATGTGAGATTTTTACTACACATTATCGCTGTGAACATTTTGCAGTATAGTTTGCCTTGTTGTTAAAGTCTCATTCTTCATGTATTACTGAGACCCCCATAAACAAGAGGCATATTCAGCCCCATCTGCTCTGTAAGCAGAGTTGCTCAGCAGCCAACAACTAGAAAACTTTGTACTGGCCAAATCCCTGGTGGGGTGCACGTGCAGTTTCAGGTTTGCTTGCTGCAAAAAAACAAGCATGCATATTCAGCAAAACACACCCGGATAGATCGCATAACCTTTGCTTCACTGTCGTCGTAATGAAGCTACTGCAATCATCTTTCACAAAGTGCCTTAAGCTGTGTTTTTTGTGTAATTGGGCAGGAGTATTCCCATTACTTGTAATGGATTACCCATTTATGCACAGCTCTGCGTGTGCACTTTGGGTTTCCCCCCCTTAAAGCCAACAGTGTTTAATAAGGGTGAGGGGTTGAGTGTCATCTCATCGTGTGTCACCCCTCAGGCTTTGCTATCGGGGGTTTCAAAATGCAGCGGAAAGTAGCATGAAATTGTCAGCGAGGAAACCTCGTATCTCCTCAAAATTCCGTTTTTTTTATTTCCCGCACACGGCGTCAATGTCTCATTCCTTCCCTATCTGCGGTGTAATTTAATACACGGTACTTCATGAATCTGTTATCAATATTTGCTTGCTCCCGGGGTCATGAAGCATTTTCTTCTCCTGGGAAATAGTAATAAGGTAGATATTATAATAAAGATGGGTGCTTTTAGCTGTGGAGTATACAGTCATCATATAAAATAGTGCCTTGGGCTTTTCAATATGTAATGCTCAACTTTTTCACAGTACTGAAGCAGAAATAAATGCTGCTGATGCAGAGAGATGATATTTGTGTGTGAGAGCTATTTGGCGTCTGCACATTGAGATTATGTGTGTGTGTGTGTGTGTGTGTGTGTGTGTGTGTGTGTGTGTGTGTGTGTGTGTCGGCCAATCAAGTTTTAGCTGCTTTACAATGCTGATCCCAACCTGAGTAATGATTTTCTTAATGCATGTTTTAAGCCACAGGTTTCCAACAAATTATCCACAGTGGGCACAAATACACACAATGCCTCGACACGTCAGCAGCTGAATGACTATAAATCAGTTATGCTCTTATGCTGAGCATTACAGAAGCTGCTTATCTCAAAACCTCACCTCACAAACAAAAAATAACAGGACAACAAAAAAAAACAAAAAAACAATGAAAGCAGTGTTGGTGTTAATAAACCACCAGCTTCCTTCATTGAATCTCAGTGATTTTTATACTGTAGGTTAATTTTGTGTTAGCATTAAATGTGAATATAAAGGTATCAGGGTGTGCCTAAGTCTGAATACATCAGACTTGGAAATGTCAGCGAGGGGTGTGAGCCAAAAGCAAACTTCACACCATCAGTGGGGGGCAAATGAAATAAACAGAAAAATGGCCGTAATGTTTGTGTGTCAAGCCAAAGAACAGCTTCAGTTGATTAAAACAAACTGATGCTTCACACAAAACTTCCTTGATCTGTCAGCTTCCAACAGAAATTGAATTCATTTTATAAGGAACGCTGATGCAGTTACATTGGATTTAAATCTCAATGGACCTCATTCACTAATATGTGCACAGAAATGCACCGGCCAATTTTTTTCTTACCACAGTGTGTAAGTTAGTGAATCAGAATCATTCCAAATTGATAAGCGCGTGCCCGCTTATCAATTTTGCAATCAGCATACTGCCACGCCCTCTATATAGACCCGTTTTGTGTCGACGTCATGATTACGTCCATAGTTGCCAAGTCCGTTTATTATAAGCGAGTTTGGGCTTGTTTTCCTGAAAAGTGGCAACCAAATGTTAGTAGTCACAGGTTGCGTTTTTTAGGGCTTGTTTCTAAAGTGTAGTTGCTTATTCGGGCTTGTTCCTGTCCCTCTCTTCTACACCGGTCTAGTTTGTCCTGTTGCAGAATCCATACACAACCCCGATCCCTCCGCCCCTCCCCTTCACGATGCACACACACACACACACACACACACACACAACTGACAGTCACTCACTGCCACTCAGAGTGTTGTTGTTGTGAGAGAAGTCTTCGCAGGGTTGATGGAGTTTAGCTAACAATGCCAGGTCCTAAGTGGGCGAGATATGACAAAAAGTACAACAAAGACTGGAAAAAAGAGAGTGGACTTGAAGATTACATTCGCCCTCAAGTGGGGGACGATTCGAAGGCAGTTTGCCATTTTTGTAAGTGTGATATACGAGCACATCATTCCGATCTGGTGAAATGGAAAAATGTAATTAAATGTTCAAATTCTTTAAGATTAGTTAACAAAAAAATTTAAAGTTACAAGCTAAAAATGGATGCAAAAATGCAACACAATGCAAAAATGAAATGCATGTAATCCAAAATAAATTAATATATATAAATGAAGAGATCAAGTGGCCTCTCTCATATTGTTGTAGGTAAGATCGCTGGTTTTGGGCTTGTGTTTTGGGGGGAGAGTTGCTTCTTTAGGGCTTGTTTCTATAGACCTAGTTGCTTGTTTCTCTCACGAGATCTGGCAACACTGATTATGTGCACGTTATTAGCTGGAGGCAAAACAAAGGAAAGACTGGAGGCAAACAAGAATCCCCTCAGAGCAGTGGGATAAAGTCATACAATGTCATCTTGCTGTGTTGTTGGGTGCCAGAATCGATATTGCATACATTTGTGATGACAAACTGTGATTTGAGGATCTAGCGACCTACAATATCGGCAAATCATTTCAGAGATGGAGATATTGCTAATAGTTTAGCCTTTTGCTAATCGCAGCCATGCGACTAAACTATTAATATTTTCCATCTCTGGAATGCTTCAACAATATTGTAAGACTCTCTTTTTTACTGACTTTTGTGCAGAATTGTTATATGCCTCCAAAGATGTATACCACCTCAGTTTGTCTTTACAGCGCTGCCGCTGGCCGCCCGCTGTTCGGCTCATTTTCTGTAACCAGTGTAATGTAGCATGAAGACACGTTGAAATTAGCAAGGTAGCTAGCTAACTAGCCAGCCGCTAAATTAGTAATATTTAACAACTTAAAGGGGACATATCATGCTAATTTTCAGGTTTATGTTTGTATTCTGGGTTTCTACTAGAACATGTTGACATGCTTTAATGTTAAAAAAAAAAAAACTTTATTTTTCTCATCCTGTCTGTCTGAATATACCTGTATTTACCCTCTGTCTGAAACGCTCCGTTTTAGTGCATTTCAACGGAATGGCAACGGAATTGCCTTGCTAGGAAACAGCTTGGGTCCATGTTTACTTCCTGTTAGCTGATGTGATCACATACACTGCAACAGGAAATAAACTGGGACGCATTTACAATGTTTACGTTTAAAACTGTGAAATTGGTCTAAATATTGTAGATTTGTGACATCACAAATGGACAGAAATCCTAATGATTTGTTTTATACGCACAGTTTCTGAATACGGGTTTTGTCTATTTCTCCGTATATTGAAAGTTTTGATACTTTCACAGTATTTATATATCACTTAAACCTGCTTTATAATATAAAAGACATCAAAATCTCACTTTTTACAATATGGGACCTTTAATGCTTCATCCACACTCTTGTCTCTGTTGATACATTTTTACGCTTTTGCTCTCCGTGGTGCTGATCTGAGGCTGGTTTGTAGTAATGGGAGTTGCATGGTGAGCCTCTCCATGGTGGCATAGCAACTGTCTGCTTTGCATTTGTCTAGAGTGGTTGTGTGAGTCTGTGTGCAGGAGTATGCGCTTGTGTCTGGGGCTAAGGCCCAAGAAAAAAAAATTGCACCAGGGCCAAACATAACCATGTTACGCAGCTGCCCTGTAGCCAGGAACCAGAGGGCGGACAGGACTTGAACCTGAGAAGGAATCCGTTCCACAAAATGGAAAAAAAATGAGTTTATATGGTAATAATGCATAATATGGCAACTACAGCCAGTAGTACAGTGCTCAGAAATGTTGTTTTATTTTAGTACCTTGGAGGCTTCAAAATCAACAAAAACGCACATGTAGGAACAAGTTGTGGGCTGAAAGGCTTGTACTTTTTATTTAAACAGAGTTGTTTGCATTATAAAAACCCAAACATCTGTCAGACCGTCTTGGCAGTGCGAGTGTTAAAGCCCCTTTAAAATATTAAAATTTATGTTATATATTTTATATATATGTAGATTACTGTTCCAGTTGGATTTATTCTAGTTTATTTTCGATTCATTTTTACTTCATTGTTGTGCTATTTTTAGAACAACTATACAAACACTAAATACCCTGTTTTTTTTCCAAATATAACATTAAAATACAAAACAAATCAATTTTCCTCACTGATGAAGTGAATCGAAATACACATTTAGATGGAGACATGAATTTGTTAACATGCAGCTTAATAAAATTCACTCAGTGTACAAGCAGGAGATGAAATTAATTAACTCGTCATGCATCCAGAAATGATGTGAAACAAACAGTACGCTTTATCAATTTGCATCTGATACATGTGCAGATTAAATGGAAAGAGAAACTCTTGACAACACTGGACAACATCAGCTTCAACAGATTCCTCCATCAAGAAGGTTGGTTATGTTTTCGGTTTGTCAGCAGGGTTACAGCAAAAAAAAACAACTACTGGCCCGATTTTCATAAACCTCGGTGGAAGGTGTAGCGTGGGCCAAGGAAGAACATTTTGGAGCAGATTGGCCTCGGCGAAGGTCTGCGCTCGAGCGTGCCCTTCTAGTTCATAGTGTAACAGTATAGAGATTTTCTTCTTAACCCAATGGCATTCTAAAATGAGCTCTGAGAGGTTTGACAGTGAGGCAAACATGCTGTTCAGGGACAGACACCGTGGATCTGTCAGTGTTATAAACCAGCTCAGAATAAAAAGGCTTGATACTGAGGACATGAGCTTTCAGCTGATTTTCGACAATACTGAGGCCATTTTTTTATTTGACACTCAGGTTTCCAAATCAGCAAATGAAACGCAAAGTAAAAAGCTATCTGCCCTGTGTAGTTGAGAACTCCATCCAGGTATTTCTAACACTTCTATGAATAAGTGGGTTAATCTGCCATTGAAATCAATTCAACTCAGCCCGATCCAAAACCTCTATTTAGACATGGTGAACCCTAAAAGAGTAAAATATGACATTAAATGCAAATAGATTAAATATTGTCTAGTTTATTACATGGATTTAAAGAGTAGCATGGCTTTTGTGCTCAAGGGGAGACACTACAGGTGAATAGGGTAAAAATGTAGATATCACCATGAAACTTGCCCAGATGATTACTTTGGTTGAGACAATTATTTTTTTGTATTACAAGTTTTCTGAAATGTTATGTTTAAATAGGCTAATTATGCATTTTCTTATTAAATATGTGCTGATTTGCATATGCTTCCGAAACAGAAATCTGAACATTGGATAAAGCCAGGTTCAAAATTATTGTTTCATTTTGTTGACATATTAGTGTCAAAGGTTTTTACTGAGGGGATTTTGGATATCTCTTTTTATTACACTATAAATCAGAAAATATTGTCAGCAGCTATGAAAAAAAAAAAATGTTGCCACATTTTTAGGAATAAAATATTCTGTAAATCAGGCTATGAATGATATATGAACAAACCTTTCTGTAAAAAAACTTCAGAATATAGATAGGAATGTAACGGGAGAGTCTGGTGTATTTAAGTGCCACTGAAGTGGAGGTTTCTGGCTCAGAGTCTGAGAATTTTTTTTTGAGAAAATGGTCTTTAAAGATATGTACTGTAAAATTCCATACACTACAAGTGAATAGGGTATAAATCTTTAACAAATAGATATTACTATTAAACTTCCCCAGTCGATTACTTACATTAAGACAATTCTTTTTTGTCTTACAAGTTTTCTGAAATGTTATGTTTAAATATGCAACCTGTAATAACTAACAACAATCGCCATTTTCTTTTGTACAACAGTCAAATGACCATGGAAAACAGTTTAATTTCGGTTCTACTCCTATTCTATTTCTATGCTCTTGCCTAAAACTTACTTATGTTAAATTTTTTAACATAAGTAACTTTCCTTTGCCTGCCCAAAAACTTTTTAGACCCATGCCTGCCAGCATAATTAAAAAAAACTGTGTAACTAATTGATTTAATTCAAAGTGCAGTCATAATTAATTACCCAGATGGTAATACGTCTACCAGGAGAGAAGTCTTTCCCCAACTCTGATATTCAGCTTGTGCCTGACTGCTACCAGAAGTTTCCTTTGCTTCGTGGATTGTTTCAGGACAGCTACACCTACATAGCCCACAGACAAATTGTATTATAAGAAAACTCAAAATGAAGTATGTATGCTAATCACAATTACAGGTACATATTTGAGGACTCCCTTTGAAGTTACAGACACCACACTCCCACATGAAGGAAGCACTGAATTAAAAAAAACTTGAATAAAATAAGTAGAACTTTTAGCCACTAAAAAGACTGCAGAAACATCAGATGACCTCTGACCTGACACAAATCAACTGTGTGATAGAAATGGGGCTCGTTTCACTACTGGTTAAAGAGCTTACAGACAGACTACAAATGGTGCCAGCGTCCCGCTTCACAAATGATTGTCACTCACAAATTGAGCATGTAAAATTGAGCTTGTATGCTCATGCATGGGTCGTAAATATGTCGTATATCAGTTAAACGCTCAAAACACTTCCAAAATTAACACAAGATGTAATTATCTCATATTGAAAGTCAGAGTTTGCATGTTGCATATTTGGTGAAAAAGGCCCATGGAAAAAAAATGGAAGACTTACTAAAACCCACATACTTTACATGCCAACATGGCATCACACACCTCCCTGTCTGTGATTGTTCTAGAGAGTATACTGAATGATATCCGATGCTTTCTCCTCTGCTTCGGAAAAGTAAATGAGAACTTTGCAAGTTGTTTCAAACAACTTTTATACTGGTGTCGATTTAAACTACATGTGTTGACCGGTAAATCAGACAGTAGGGAGTCTGGTACTAAGTTATGCATGTAGGAAACACGCTGGGTCATGTAAGTTATTAAATACATTGTGCACTTTTATGCTGATGATACTGTTATCTATTACTCAACCCCATAAGTAGTACAAAGCCTTGAATTCATGATGTCTGCATTTAAGATCCTGTTTAACTCAATTTAAATTGTTGAAGTTACATCCAACCATCCCAAGCTCTCAACTGCCCAAGGAGTTGACATTTAAACAGTATGTTGGTATTATTATTATTGATCAAAGCTTGTGAAATCACCCATTGAAAACCTTGTTTCCAAGTTGAAGTTGAAATTAAGTTTCTTCTTTAGGAATGTTTTTTTTTTTTTTACTTCCAGGCAAGGAAACACCTGATATTGGCAACTTTTTTACTTTATTGGATGACAGAGATCTGCTCTTTATGAAAGATGTTGGATATTATATACTACTGCTGTGTTTTATTACTGGCTGTGACTATCTTGCACATCATTGTACTCTGTACTTTACTGCCGAGTGGCCATCACTGTGTACGTTCCCATTTGTTGACTTTTATATATAAATCTCTCCTTGACTGACATGTATAGGTACTGTACAAGTTCTCCAGATGTTGGTTCCCCAGGTTAGGATGGAGTTGCATAAAAAAAGCTTTTAAATACGCCGCCATACATATTTCATATGTACAGGGACTGACGCAAGCATGGTGTTTGTAGCTTTGCTGATTAACCTTGATTCAAATATGTTCTAGAGTGGCCTCTTGCAATGCAGTGTCACAGGAAGGTGTATAAATAGCACGACATTACAAGGACATTCCGTGTGTCATGAAAATGCATTTCAGACTTTTCGCGTGTCATTTGTACGCCACTTTTTTCAAGTGTCATTGGTACACCATTCATCAAAACTACGATAACATCCACAGTTTAGGCAAAAAAAACACTTAGTTAGGTTTAAGAAAAACGTCAAAATACAAGGGGTTTTTTGGTGGGGAGTTTTTCCTTTTCAGATGAGAGGGGCATTTTGCATCCATAGGTAGCTCAGTCTGAGAAAAAGTACACATACAATAGACATACTGTTACCATAGACAGACAGACAAGTAAGACCCATCAGACAAAAAAACAAAACACACCATAATTATTCATACATAACCCATTACAAAATTACCATCTGTCCTCTGGATTTTAATGTTTTTAGCAGCACCATCATTATTATTTAGCAACAAGATGGTGTGAAAACCGTATATTTTGACTTCCACTTCTGTTCCTGTCATAATTACTACGGTTGCAAGAGGTCGATGTTGTGTTCTTTTGTACCTTCTTTAAGTGATCTACCATTGTGAATATATGATAAAACCTACTAGTGGGTGTAGTAGGCCCCTATTGACCCACATCTATGGGGCTTATAGTGCCTGATAATGCCCATTTAATAGCCTGACAACAGTCTAACCTGCTTGATTTCCCCAAATTACACAGAAAATGCATTACAACTCAAAGATAGGTTACTAGAAACGTGTATGAGGTTGGACATTCTCTAAAATCTATAAATAAATCCCTGGTAGGAGGTCCTGCTGGGTTGGGAGAGCAGTGATGATGTTGCTCAGCTGGTATCCAGCCCCAGTCTTATGTTTTACCCTTTTGTTTTTTGCTGTGTTTCCTTGATGTCTGTGAGGTAACGCATGGTAGGAGGGGGGCACTTTGTGGTGGTAAGGGCAAAAGGGCAGGGGTTTGAACTTCCTTTGAACTGTAACTGCATTCTTTGATATCCATATGCTCTGTTGTAAGGTTCAGAGACATGCACAGCGATCACACTACCACATCTGTGAAGAGTGCCTTTGATTGCTCAGTGTGTGATTGAAGACCACCAAAGGTCCTTGTTTAAGACCGACGGGGCTCGGCGTCCCCGAGCTGCCTGCATGATAGTTTATTCTTTAAGAGAGGCTCTGTTTCTCTCTCTCTATCTCTCTCTCTCTCTCTTCCCATCTGCCTCTCATTCTGGCACTCTTTTAACTCCCTCGTCTCTTCCCGACATTGTCTCAAAAACATCAGCAGCTGGATGTTTGATTCTGACACACATGCTCCTCTGTCTGTTTGAATCCATGCTAATGACATCAAAGCCGATGACATTGAATATATACCATAACACCAGTGGCCCCATATGAGGGTCTCTCATATGGCACATAAAAGGTCTGTTCTGTGTGTCTTAAGCCTCTTAAAATAAAACACATTCTTTCTCCCAACTCGTCAAATACCGGCACTTGGACAGTGCCCCTCGGCACGGACCGGGAAAGGCGTGTCAATGTACGCTCGTTACATGCATAGTGTCCTTTCAAAATAAACTTTCATTTTCACAGGAAGTTAGGTTTAGGCAATAAAACCACTTAGTTAGGGTTGGGAAACAGTCGTGGTTGACGTTAACTTCACTGACTAGCGACTCACGGGACTGATGTTACTAATGACTCACGTGACTAACGACTCACAGGACTGATGATACCAACAAGTCACATGACTAAAGACTGACGTGAAAAAAATAAGTTACATTTAGTTTCACAAGGGACACGAACGCCGGTCTCCTTGTTGAAAGTATTGTGTTTGTTTGACTCATCCACCACCCCTCCTGCCCGAATCCTGAATGGACTCTATTAATACAAGGTCACTTGCTCTAACTGTCAAATAACGCCTCGATTGGGTTTACATTGCATTTAGTTGAAAAGCCTGGATCGTCACATACTGTTGTTGCACGGTGCCTCCATGCGTCGGTTTCCGATGCCAGGGGGCACTTACCGAACGGCGGTATTTGACGAGTTGGGAGTGAGAACGGGTTGTAAAATACCAGAAGTGATCAAAAGCATGTTGACAGAACAAACTGTGGTTGCATTCTTTGCATTTGAAATGAAGTTAAGACAAAGTGCAAACTGTAAAGTACAATATATCTAAACCCAAGCTTTGCAGGGCTGCTGGGAAAAAACCTGTGCCCGTGTTGCTTTTCAAACGGCTTCAAAAGTTGCCCAGTGCATCAAAGTCTAATGAGTCACCGAACGGCGGTATACTATGGCTTTCTTACAAATCCTTCCTCCCTGCATACTGTGATTCAGCATGCAGGGGTTTGAGCTATTATTGCATTCAATCATATTCTGCCCAAGGCTTGAGCTTTAAGACTGGCTGGAGAATACATTTAGGAAACATCAGTATTTGGTATCCAACCTCTAGACGGGGTAAAAGTCACAATGCCTGTGAGGAAAAAGTACAAAGATTAATACTGCACAGCCTGTTCTTACAGCCAAATTACATTAGTCTTGAAATGAAATATATTTTTTTTATTCTGTTGGATCTCTCCTCCATCCATAGAACCAATGGAAACATGTAGGCTTTTAACTTTGCAGGTAATTTGAGAAGACCAGTGAGCCCTACTTTTTTATATTACACTTTTTTATGTGATATTGACATCTTACAAATTAGTTTTTGTGGTAAAGGTTTTTGTTGTTTTTGAAAATTGGTGCAGTCTTTGTGTTGCCTTCGGCCCATTTGCTTCAGTGTCCATGGTTTGGTTCAGCTGTGGGCAGGACGAAGGGGATGTACTGTATCGCTGTTCATTGCTGTGTCTTCTTGATACTACCCCTGAGGGTTGCCGTAGTCGAACAGCAGCTTTGATGATACCAAAACAAACAAACTCTTCAGCGTATCTGACTAGTTTGAATTTTATGTTAGAGGACATCCGTCATATACTAAAAACGCTAATTAAAATTGTGAAATGAGACAAAAAAAATCACAATTGTTTTTATCTGTGATAATGTTATGGATGGCAATATCTACGGCAATCAGTTGGTCAGCTGGTTCAACACTTTGGTCCAAAAATTGGATGGGTTTAGCCTGATATCAGAATTGTCAACTTGTTACACTCAGTTTCCATCTTCAGTCTGACATTGCTTCCAATCTAACCAATTGCCGTGGGGCCCCCTCCCCATGGAAATTGAATTTTCCTAAATCACTAACACTGAATTTAACATAATTTTTTCCAGAGTTTTGAGGGTGGAGCGAAGTGAAGTAAAAACAAAACTACAATGTCGGGCAATATTGAGAAGACATGCCGTCTGTAATACAAATTTGTTAATCAATATATAAATAGTGGTCGCCATTGTTGTTATTAATCCTCCTTGGTTACGGCACACAGCTTGATAACCCTTGACAACAGCTTGACAAAGGAGTCAGTCCAGCCCGTGGCGCTAATTGACTAATTGTTAGCCCCCCGCGACGTTGACGAAGCATTGGTATTTGACGCCCTGGGAATGAGAACAGGCTGGTTTTCATATGGTGCGGCGCGCCTGCCGTGCACTTCAATCTTGGGCTGCGTGCCACGTTTTTCTAGCAGTTTTTACGTGTATAAAAGTTAAAATACCGCCGCGCCAGGTAGGGGTCGCACCGCTTGTCAATGTCAAACTTGGCCCAGGCAGCCAATCAAATGTAGCAAGAGATGGGCTTTACTACTCTACCACTTCCTTCCTGTTTTGATGCTGGTAGCTGTGGTAGGGACAGTGAGCTGTCTTGGAGAGAGAGAGAGACCATATTTTCCTTTTTATTAAGTGCCATCATCAGCTCATTTGTTTTCCCCATACTTTGGGTTATGACCAAATATCTGCCAAACTTAGAACAATGCCATCAGTTTCAGCTGGAGTTTCTGTTAGCAGGTGTTAGCATGCTAAATTAAAATGGCGTGCATGCTAAACATTACCTCCTAAACATCAACATGTTAACATTGTCATTATGAGCATGTTAGCATGCCAACATAGCGTATTATGTGTTGATCATATAGTTGCAGCATGGCTTTTTGCGTGTTACCGTGCCTCAGAGCTTGTATCAGTGCATACTTCATCTTTATTAGGGTTAAAATGAAAATAAATCAAAATTACCGCTCGCTCCAGTCTACTAATTAGCACTTTGTGAGCCAACACACTTCATAGCAGAACTTTACTTTAAAAAATAATAAATAAATAAGAGCTTTAATTATCCTTACAAATGAAGACGAGTTGGGGTTCGACCTTGAGCAAACTAAACAACAAAAACACACACAGAGCCAAAACCATTGTTCATGTAACTTTTATTACCTGCCTGTAAACAAGGTGGAAGAGAGAAAATTATGTAAGTGAGGTGTATGAACCCATGTTTATGCAGATGAGCTATCATTTGCAGGGTGTCAGTTTTTCTTCAAAGGGAAAGGGGGAACTTCAAAGAGAGTGTGCAGATAGTGAATGGGTCATTTCACTAACAAGATTCAAGCAGAGAATATCAGTCGTACAGCAACGTCTTCCAACAAACAAATCCTCAGCTTTAATGATTAGTGGGAATAGAGGGATGCTTAGTGTCGCTTTGATGAATGTTTACCGCAACTCATTCTTCCATTGCTACTGCTGTGATTGGACATACTCAAAAATTGTAAGTGAGATGCAGTGCAAAAATAATGACCATCAGTCAAAAAATATGAATATATATTCTACCCCAAAACAAGACATATAACTTTAATTATATTTTATTTATTGCTCCATAATGACTATCTCCAGACTCATCTTTGATGTCTTGTTAAAACCATGCATCTCCAAACTGTCATCTTCTCAAGGCACAATAACACCATTTGTCTACAAGACTCCTCATTAGAAACACAGACCTTCTTTCAGCTTTGTGACAGTGCATCTTTTTACTTGAGAATTCATTGGCTTTTTTTAGTGGTTGATACATCACATGAAGTTGGATAATTTGTTTCTGTGAATAAACACTTTGATCTGAAAAATTCGAAATCACTAAATGGGCCGATGCATGGTTTTCACCAGACACTGACGACGGCATGATACACTGTTTATTCAAGCACATAGGTAGAGTCACAAGGACAGCAACGAGAATGTCTGCTGCATTGTTTAATAGTTAATGTATATTTTATTATGTTCATATATGCGTTAGATGTTTTGGTAGTATAAACAAAGAGTTTAGAAACAAAGAGGCGAAACTCTGGTGCTTTTTTGACAGCCGTTACATGGCTCTGCGGTAGCACTGCCGCCATTTTGGACTGAAAACGCCAATGAGTCCATAGCCATGAATGTATAAAGAGACGTCTGTCAATCAGAGGATAATTATTTTTTAGGTAAATCAACTTCCCAGTACGAACACTTAAATAGCCCTCATTTAAATCATTTTGTCTCAAAAGTTGTAAAATTAACTGATTGCAGAATCCAGAGTTATTTTCCTCGGCATAATGAACGTGTATCAGACCCAAGGGACTGCACCGCCCTGCACGGTCATATAACATATCCGGTTCTGCCGGCTTCCTGCTAGCTGTAATAATGGATATATTTGCTGTAATTCATCACTTTTATGATCTTATAATGCACCCATGGGCTGTATACTGTAAGCCTGTACCGTGGCGGATGTATTAACGTCTCTGTTCCCAAACAACCGGCTATCGGCCAGTAGCTAGTAGCGCTAGCAGCATGACATCAACAGAATTTAATGACATTAAAGCACAGAACAAAACCTCTTATACATCCATGGTCTGTGGTCTATTGGACTCCATTTTGAAGCTCCTTGACATGAAAAAGTTTGAGATTGCTCTAAAAATCTATGTGCCGGATTTTTCTAACTTCCATTTATATCCATTGCTCACTTTATGCTCCTCTGGGAAGCAAAAAAGTATAATAAATAATTAAGTAAGTAAGTAAATAGTAATAATAGTATGCATAGGCTATTCATAAAATGTTTATTGTTCAACACAGGCCATTTTGGTAGAGACATTAAATATGACAATAGAATATAAATAATTTAGTTTACTTTTGTACAGCACTTTGTAGGCGGACGTTTTGCCAATGTCCGGTAGTCGCTTTCAGTCCAAAATGGCAGAGTAGTAACGCTGCTGCTGGGTGCTGAAGTTGCAATGGAGCGAACAATTGACTTTCACTTCTTTCGTATAAATAACTAGGAGGGCACTCGAAGAATGCAGACCTCCGCCAAGGCCAATCCGCTCCAAAATTGAATGGGTTCTTCCTTGACCCATGCTACACCCTTTACCAAGTTTCATGACAATTGGGCTAGTAGTTTTTCCGTAATCCTGCTGATAGACAAATTAACCAACAAACTGAACAGAAAATATAACCTCCTTGATAGAGGTAAAAATGGTATAGCTCTGGTAAGAGCTCTTTATTCATAATTGTTCATACCCTCAGCGGTTTGTAGACACGAGTCATAGCAGCAGTCACATTATGAGAATTTGGTCCGCTATTTTCGTCAAAATGAAAGAAATCTTGGTTGCCAAAGCCGTAAATTGGTTGTCAATGGACGGGTCTTACATTGACCACAATTTTTGAATTGACAGCCAAAGATTTCACCATGTTTCTCTCTCAAATTGTGGTCAGGGAAAGCCCAGAATTGGTATGCAAAGGCCTTTATAGTAAAGGTTGGATTGACTGTACACGTACAATACATACCTGCATCTGTGTCCCATAAGTTGATAATTTCCCATGTAAAGGGACACTAAGAGAGGGCGAAAGAAAAATGCTTTTGTGAAGTGCAAGAACATTTTCATCAGTTTACAATATATCGACCTGTTCCTGTTTATGTGCAACAGATACAATCCCCAGTCCAGAGGCAGTGTGTTGGCTGTCCTCCGCCCTGTTCTGGGCAGAGTGGGCATAATGACGAGGGAAGAGCAGGGCATGATGCCAGGCAAGAAATCAATACCTCAGGAAATAAGATGCAAACCCAGCAGCTGCTGCAGAGAAACTGATTTGGTGTGTGTGCGTGAGTGGGTGAGTGAATGCGAGAGTGTATGTGTGTGTGTGTGATTTTGCATGTGAAGTGCAACTCAACAGTCCTGTCGAGAAGGGCGAACTGAAACAAATTACATTTCCAAACAAGGTCAGTGTTTAGATATATTTGTGTGTCAGGAAAGGAAGAGCAAAAAGATGATGTAGTCCTCACAATCAGCTGATTTATGGAATTTAACTTCCCGTGCATTGCCTTAGTTGTAAACAAGAATGCTAGCATGCAGCTCTGTCTTTGGTACTGACTGGGCAACAACACTTGTACATTGTACATGGAAATAAGGTTTATGATGATCAGGATGTAACAATCCTGCGGCACAACAAAGGGAGGTGAAATTTCTCGGAAGTTATGTTAAAACGGACTTCTCATACATTGAAAACATAGTCTGCTTTTGTTGCTGCAACTATTGCAACACTGTCAACGTTTTTGGCTCCTTCATTTGTGTTGTATTGTGGAACCATGGATCAATTTTGGGTGCAAGGGCCCCCTGGGCACAGACGCAGTGTTTTGCATTAACTGCATATTTTATTCTTAAAGGTCCATCCATTATATTTAACCACTATTCAGGGTCATTTCATTCAGCGAAGCTTCCAAAGAGCAAGAATGCCTCAATATTACCACTTAAAATTTAAATCTTATAAAATAAAAGTCTATTGTTTTCTGTCTTCACTTACTTCAACTATGACGACTGCGACATGTTAGTAGCTGTGAACGAGTCCACGTAAAGCTGATATTCCAGTGGGAGAGTGTCAAAATGTGTCACTTGAAGGCCACCTCATCCGAATGATGTCATTACTCTTGAATGGATTCAGTAAGGTTAAGTTGACAGCTCTGACAGTTCTCCCAGTGCAACTGCTGCTGCACTTACTACAGGCAGCTGTATTAACCCGGCTGATGTTCTATTAGACAGCTTGTCCTCTGTACCTTTTCATCCACTATTTCCCAGCGAATCCGCGACAAATCCACTGCTTCTTTGTTCACAAACCACCCGTCTGCCGTTTGGTTCCTAATGATGCAGTCACTTCAATGACTGGGAATGCAGCAGCACCTCTGTTTGCAGCATTCTATCAACTGAAATATGCAGTATTTTTTATTAATATAATTTTTTTTACCTGTATGCTGGAGTGTGGAGAATGTAAAAAATGTAGGCGCTGTCCGTGCTATGTGTGGCCTCTCCAAAGGATTTGCTAGAAGCATATCTTAGAAATATGAGAAATAACTAATACAATACCAGAAAAATGCTTCTTTATATAACTACATCAACAAGTGAGAATGATGATTTATTTTTCCCCCAGGGACCTGCATGGTTTAGCCTTCATAGTGTTTTTGGATCATAAACGGTGGAGTTATTATGTATGTAGCAACAAAGACAGAGTTTGACTAGCAAATTCAAGGTTCTTCATACAATATCTAGATAATTAATAGTATAGCAGCAAAAAACTATTTGCTTTGTAAAGATATAGATGAGTATTGTCTACCTGAGCAGAGAATGAAGTCGTTTTATGGAGATAGCCGGGCTGGCCGAGCGTGACTTTTAATGCACCTTTTGAGCGTGTGAGCGTGCCCCACTGGCTAGCTCACGGCCAAAGCTCTGCACTGCTCTCATACGGCAGTTAAAGCTGATATCGCCAGCAATGGCATTGTTGCGGAAGTAAAGCACACACCTTCCAGTTTCCCCCAGGTTAACACTGTTAGCTCTGTCAGCACAACCTCAACTCACTCCCAACTCGTCGAACACCGCTAAATGGGCAGCGCCCCTTGGCATCAGAAACCGATGCACGGAGGTACCCTTTAGTGACAGTTTGCAATGTACCTGGCTTTCAACTAACATTATTAACATTATTCAACGGAGCAAGTGACGTAGTATCAATAGCATGAGAGTCTGTTCAGGACAGGTGGATGGGTCAAACAAACACAATACTTTCAATCAGGAGACCAGTGTTTGTGTCCCGTATGAAACTAAAAGTATTGATGACTTATTTTGTCTCGTATGTTGTTAGTCACGTGACTCTGTATCGTGAGTCACGTGAGTCTGTGAAGATAACGTCAATCATGAATGCTCCTAACCACAACTAAGTGGTTGTGTTGCCGAAACCTAACTTCCGGTTTAAAAGGAAATTTATGTTGAAAGGACACTATGTATGTAACGAGCGTATATTGACACGCCGTCCCTGGTCCGTCCAAATGTAAGACGCAAGAGGCGTACCCCTTGCTTTGGTCTCTGATGCCGAGGGACACTGACCAAGCGGCCGTATTTGACGATTTGGGAGTGAGAATGTGTTTGTCAGCACTGTTGTCGTCGTTTGTACTGTTAGCGCTGTTAACACCGTTAGCTGTGTGCCGCCCGCTCAGCCATCACCATGTTGAGAGTAAGTGCAAGTGCAAGTATAGCTAGTCAGCTAGCTAGCTACAGCTGATAAAATCTACTGGCGACATCTTTACCGGGCAGATAAATTTGAGAAGTCATTGGCTAAAAACTAGAAGCCTGCTTTGGCCTCTTACCTTATATCACTGTTATCGTTGCTGCACTACGAATCCAAAATTTGACCTGCGCACCTTAAGGGAGGTAGAACTTAATGAAGCATTAGTTAGCTGCTGTTGCTGTATGTTTAGCCTGGCCTTGAGATATGTTTATGGTGACCAGACTTCCTGGTTTGTCTGGGATTGTCCCGGTTTCAAGCTACGTATCCCGAGTCCCGACAGATATCTGTAAAACACTCAAATGTCTACCGGTTTTCACAACAATTAAAATAATAACTATATTATATTTACATAAACGTTTATCATGTTCTCTCCCACTTATTAATTAATTGTCCGCACAAGATAGGTATATATATAGAGAGCCAGCACAGCGCACCGCTGCAGTCACTAACTAGAGTGAAGTTGGCCGCTGTCAAGCCACAATTACCCACAAACACTGCAGATCTGCTTGTTTTTCCGCACATTTTGTGCAAGCAGCATCAGACTGTTGAACCACAGAACCCAAGGCGTGTTGGTGAAAAATTGTGAATCCCTTAAACCTTTTTGCTCCAACCATCTGTTCCTGTCTTAGTTTCACCCGGTGTCTCCATCCTGGCCACAATGTTGTCCGGTTTGGGGGTTTGAAAATATGGCCACACTATATATACTGGAAAAACAAAGTTTGGAAACTTGTGTTTGGTGGATTATTTCTCTGTTGTTACAATGCTAATGGTCATTGTATTTTACATCGTTGGAAAGCCTGTTTATTTACCTTCGCAATGATGTCCAACTTGTAAGGATCATGCATTTGTGGGATGAGCAGCACAGCTGATTATGTGGGTAGCGCCCAAGAAAAATTTGCCAAAATGCTCTGCCAATGGTAAACAGTGTATTCTCATAAGGCTACCAGGAAGCCTGCAATGACTGCCCTTCACCATCAGGCCCGTTTGCGCTGGTGTCGACAACACAGACAATGGAACCTGAACATGTGGGGGAATGTCATGTTCAGTGATGAGTCCAGGTTCTGTCTGCGGAAGTTGGATGGCAGGGTCAAAGTATGGAGACGACGTGGAGAACGCTATGCTGATTGTTTGACCGATGGAGTAACAGCTTTTGGTGGGGGCAGTCTCATGGTGTGGGGGGGGCATCTCCCTCACTGGCAAAACAAGGTTTGTCATCATTGAAGGCCATCTCAATGCAGTGAGATATCAGGATGAGATTCTGCAGCCAGTGGCGATCCCATATCTCCACAATCTGGGACCTAACTTCATCCTCCAAGATGACAACGCTCGCCCCCACAGAGCCAAGGTTATCACAGACTACCTCCACAATGTGGGAGTAGAGAGAATGGAACGGCCTGCCAAGAGTCCACACCTCAACCCAATTCAACACTTGTGGGATCAGCTTGGGCGTGCTGTACGTGTTAGAGTGACCAACACAACCTCGCTGGCTGACCTGCAACGAATCCTGGTTGAGGAATGGAACGCCATCCCACAGCAACGTGTGACCAGGTTGGTGACCAGCATGAGGAGGAGGTGCCAGGCTGTTGTGGCTGCGTATGGATCTTCCACCCGCTACTGAGGCTCCTGACAGTGTATTAAATGAATAAAGTGTAAAATATCCAATATGTCTTGTTTGTTC